>OX456525.1:13496351-13636351 GCA_949748255.1 Eustalomyia histrio | reverse complement strand
CATATACGTTCATATACCCTCAAATTTCGGATCCGAAGATATATGATCATATATGAGATCATGTATGGTCATATATTGAACAATGTATGGACGTATATGACCATGTATGTCCATGTATGATCATATACAGGACCATGATCATGTATGCTTATATATTTCGATTTTTAGATGGGTATTTTAATTTTTTAGTAATGAAATTGATTTTATTTGTTTGTTGAAAAGATTTTTTTAAACCAACTTTATTTTTGCTTTCTAATAAGCAAGTACTGACATATGAGCGCTAGCACTATCAATTCGAATCCCGGCATGACCAAAAAACATCTCATATCTACTTTTTTAAAAATTTATTTTGAAAAATCTATTTATAGACCACCAAATTATTAATTTTGCTACCATTTTACCAAAGTTCGAATTTTTGTTTTCCCAAAGCGTCAACGACACTCTTTGAACAATCGGCTCTTTTGCCTAATGATGTTATCATTTGGCGATCGGAAAAGCACTTTTTGCCAGCCCATGTCTAATATTTTACTTATTAAAAAATTCATATTTTTCAGTGCTTTAAGTTAAAATTTTAATTTTATAAAATGATTATCATAAATCTTAATTTATTTAACAACATGCTAATACACAAATTTACAGAAACACCATATTTAATTTATGCATATATGTAAAGAACAAGCGTACATTAAGACACAGGAGAGCTTGATATGTATTTGTACATAACGGTGTCCCGATAAAAAGAAGATCGAAATGACAGTATCTTCAGTTGCATATGAGCCTCTAAATTTTACGATATTGTAGCACTTGATAAACTTATTGCATAAAACTGGTTACAAAATTGATGACAAGACGTTAAAAAATAATTATTAAAATTTTTTGTTGGATTAACTTTTTTTTCCACTAATGCTTTTATTGTTTTATTTTATATAAAACATTGCTTTATTAAGTTCCTACTTTCTAAAGTTATAAAGGTAAATATCAACTGGAGTTATTCCACCAATGCGCAGCTTTAAAGACCCATTTTCTCAAAAAGTGTGAAATAAAAAATTTGAAGAAATGTCAAATACTTTTCTGATAACTTTTGATACCTGCCATATTCATATGTGATGTGAACAAAGACTTGGTTGCATTACTCTTTAATGTGAAATCCATTATTGATTTTTAGCAACCGATTTTAGTTAGTAATCCAATTTCAGTTGAAAAAAAATTTTGTGAGTGTATTTTTTAATGTTGAAAAGATCCTTCTTATGTGTTTTTTTTCTACCAAAAGATTTTATTGAATTATTTTTATATGCGTGTGGATTAGGGTGTTACTTATTTTGTCAACTAGCAAATTTCGACCGTAAAAAAATTATACTGTATCAATGTTAAACTTACAAAATATATTATTTTATATGATAGAAAAACAGAAATGGAACAACTTTTTCAATTTTTTCAAAAAGTGTACAAATGTAGGCGTAGTTAAATATTGACTAGTTTAGTGCCAATTTAAAAAAAAATTTTATAATAATTTGTAATATGAAAAATGCTAATTGAGGTTTTTAAAGTAATTTAAAAAACAAAAAAAACATAGAATCAGAATTCTTAGTGTATTAATAAAAAATTAAAATTAATTTAAATTTAGCTAAACACTGGAAACAATTATTTTGAGAACAAAATTTTCGGCTATCTTAAATGTTACATCATAATTTGTTTATTCTATTTTTAATCAGCACTACAGGACGTATGATAAATATGATATTGATTATACGTACGATGTCCAAACTTACTTTATATAAAACAAATGTTTGTATTGAATATTTTAGGAATTCAATGAATATTTTTTTTAAAAACGAACCCGATTTCGAAATCGATAGAAAAAGACCTGGGCTTTATGATAATTAAAAAAAATAAATAAAAACAAGCTTAAAGGATTTATGCGGTGGGGAAAAAAGCCTTTGCCCAGAAATTTGAAATTTAAAATATGTGTTCCCCGGAGTTTGGGCTAACTCAACAAATAAGGCATATTTTGAAATTTTCGCCGGGAACGTGTTCAAAAATTGGGGTTAACGTCCTGTTCAAGCCGATGTGACTGGAGACCTTAAATTTAAAATAAGTGTCCCATGGTATATACGCCAACACACGTATAAACAAATTTTCCTGATATTATTGGCCAGGAATGTGCTCAACGAAGTTTAAAAGCTTCTTGTTAACGGTCCAAACAAATTTGCTTAATAATCTGAAATGTATATTCCCTGGGGTATGTACTTATTTACTGATGATATGTTCTTTAAAAATTTCCAATAGAAAAGTCCATTTCAAGCCACTGAAACTCCAGCTTAGGCATCCACCGTACACTAAGTCTCCCCTTTAAAGTCCTTCTGCAAAAAATTTGATATTTAAATTATGAGCTTCTTGGAGTATGTACTGAGTGACTAAAAAGACACGTTTTGGTATTTCCAATAAAAACGTGGAAAAAGATGCCAATATTTGTCATTTTTCATCTTAATGTCAACCATAATAAATTTACCCGTAATCGTATGTATGTTACATGATCATACACGGGCTGGTTTATGATAAGAAATGGGTCTATGACCATACATGACTTTATATATTTGCATATATCTTTAGATGCAAAATTTGAGGCATATGTGATCATGGTCATTGATCATCAGAGAAGACAAAAAAACCAAATTCAATATATTTTAAGCAAAAAATATTGGCTTGAAAGCAAAAGTAAAAAGTTGGGGAAAACACTTTTTTTAAATAAAAAGAATAAAACTAGCAGAAAAAATGTTGTTTTAAACAAGCAAAAGTAAGAAGTTGTGGAAAAACAAATAAAAAAAGTACCGAAAAAAACTTTTTTTATTAGATAAAAGCGCTTTGAGGCAAAAATATATAAAAAGAATACACTCAGAAAAAAAAGTTAGTAGAAAAATTTGTAAACGGGTTTCAATCCCACTTTACTATTTTTGTACTGATTTTTAGTAAAAAACTTATTATTTAGCAAATCTTTTTGCTATTTACATTTTACAAATTACAGAATTTTTACAGAATATCTACAAATTTTCGTTGCTAATTTCAGAAATGATTTTACAAATTTTTGAAAACCGATTTGCTAAAATTAGCAAAAAAAAATTACTAATTTTAAAAAAGTCGATATTGAAGGAAATGTTATTTCTAATAATTTAAACTTATACATATAAACTTAAATTGCCCTAAAATGTTACATAGGATTAAAAAAGGGATCGGAAGTGAAGATACCGACTCATGTCTAATAAGAGGACATCCACTTAAAATAGCACTAAAAAGGGTGTTTTAGTTCTAAAAATCAGCCCTAAAAACAATTAAATTTAATAATTATTTTAGTTTTCTTCGATCTTCTCTATTCATTCAATATTCCTTATCGAGCTAAAGATTCTTTATTTATTAATTATAATAATTATAAAAGAAAAATACAATTTCCCCTTAAGAAGTCACCCAATGTGGTGACGAAATATTGGGATAAATAAATATTTATAATTTAATTTTTTATAAATAAAGGATCTTTAGCTCGATAAGAAATATTGAACAATTAAATTTAACCTTAAAAGTAAAAACAAAAATGACTAAAATATTTTTCAAAACAGAAATTACCAAATTAAAACAAAATGATAAACTCGTTTATGTTTTAACAATTTTTAAGATTTTTAAGCCTTTGATTTTTTTTTCATTTTGTATAAAAGGTCTTTTAAAAAATAAAATCAAAATTTTTGATGCTCGATAAAACAAATAAATCTAAAATTTTGTACTAATATTAATAGTATTTAGTATTTTTTTTTGCTGATTTTAGCAAACAGATTTTAAATTCCACTTTACAAAAAGTCTACTAAAATTTAGTAGCGGCTACTATTTTTTCTACTAATTTCATTGTAATACACGTCAGCAGACATGTGTTGCTAAGATTAGCAAAAAATACCGCTGGGCTCAAATTAGCAGAATTTCCGTAATAACAGCAAAATTTTCAGTTGCTATTACAGACTTTTTTTGGTGAGTGTATGATTCTATGATTTAAAATCCTATTAATACCATTCATTTACCAAAATAACAGATCAACAATACATAAAAACCTTCTCTACGCATTATTTTAACAAAATTTTCCAATTTAGTTTTAAGTAATGTGTTATGAGATCAATAGTTAAAAAAATTCAGAAACTTTTAAAAAGTTCGCGATTTTTTAAAATTTATACATAAAAATACTTATTTTAGTCAAAGTATTAAAATTTTCACAAGGGTGTCTTTAATTACACAATTTAGTGAAATTTTTTTTAAATACTATTTTCAAAAACTGAAAAATTAAATTTTAAATTGATGTATACGTCACTGGGGATCGAACCCGTAACCATTTTTTTAATAATTTTTTGAATGAAATATACAAGATTAAGTATCATATGAAGCAAAATACATTACCAAGTAATGAAGATTTCATAAAAATTAAAGAAAAGTTATAAAAAGGTGTATTTCTGTGGTGAGTTACCGGCGAAACCCGCTAGTTATCAAAAAAAAAAAAAAAAAGGAATACCCTAATGCAGATATCTATGCATGGAAAATTTAAAATTTACACATACTTACATTTATAACATTTTTTAAAATATGCGAAACAAGAATTTTTTTATCATTGTTGTTGTTTTTGTATTACTTTGTTCTTATTTTTTTTTTGTTTTTCCTGTTTCATTCAATATGAAGAGACAACAAAAAAAAAGACATCAAAAGATGAAAAGAATGCAAAATTTATAAGCTTCTGAGTGTTTGTGTAAAAAAATTAATTTCCTGCCAATAACAATATTAATTTCCTTGAATGTTTTTTTAATATTGTAATAAATTTTTTTAATATTCATGTGTTTTTGTGAAAGAAACTAGCGAGAAAATTGAAAAATATTTAAAATATATTGAAGATAAAGATCAAAGTTTTACAAAGTTGAACAAGAAGATAACAATGGAATATTTTTTCTTTTTAAATTTCTTTGTTATTAAAACTTATCATAACTTATATACCTGATATTTAAATACTTGAGATTACGAGAAAAATAATTGTTAGGTGATGGTTTTCAAAAATTTTCTTAGTAGTTATTAGTCGTACTTTATTCTTATGATAAATTATTTTAAAACAAACAATGATATGTAACATGTGGCTTATTTAGCTTTATTTTGTTTAGAAATAGAATTCGTTGGACAAAACTTAAATATTTTGTTGTCACCGATTTCCAAAATTTTGTCGAACTTCAAATTTAGAGGAATATTATCTTTGAAGGTTAAGAGAGATCAAAAAAACTATAGCATGTGGAACCGTCCGTAGAACATTTTTTTTTTTTTTAATTTTAGTGGAATACTCAATAATGATTATTTAAATGAAGCTAATTTTCTCCCTTTTAGTATAAAATAGTGTGCTAAATTTGTGTTTTAGGTATTTCATAGCATACAATTAACCAGATTTTATTTTTTTTTACTTATTTTTATTCAACGGTTGACGACTAATACACACGCAGCCGCCCTACAAGTATGCAACGGTGTGTTAAATTTGTGCTAAATATGTGTGTATGTAGCATATAATTAACAGAAATTCCAATTGTTTTTTTTTGCTTAGAAAATTTTTATCTTTTTCTTAAAAGACTTTTTAGTTTTTTAGCCCGTTTTAGAGCATACTAGGACCAAAAGACTTTGACGGACACAAAAACTTCATCCAGTTGCATTATATGCCAAACAATATGAAACTAATTATACAGTCCCAGCAAAATCATAAAATAATACTGATGAATATGAATTTTTAGTATCACCACTACATACAAAAATACGATTTATCAAACACATACCAAAAATTAGTTATGATGTGAATTTCGAACTTACAGCATCAATAAGATATAACGACACCAACAAGGAGTTAAGAAGTTTAAAAAAGAAACATGTTCAAAATGAATATCTCAATTCAGGGTAGATTATAGATCAACCAATGTAAGGATCTGGCAATACGAACAATAGCAATATAGCAGGAAGATTGTTTTCATATCCCGAAAGAGCTTCTGAAATAACAGGTGTTGATATAAACCTTAATTTCCGATTAAATATTATCATCAAAGTACTTGCGTGCAATGAACTAATTCACACGAAAAAATTCGGTGATTTTGCTGAAAAAACTGCTGGAATGAATATATACAACGAAATACTAATGAAGAAATATTTCGGCAATAGTTCACAAAACCCTTTGGAGATGTCATTAATATATAGCAAGGGTACCCAAGCCCTATGCACTTGATGCTCATTTGTTTTTGTAAAAGCACTTAGCTATAGGCTGTGTGTTTTAATATACATAGAGCACTCAGCAATAGCAATAGGAAACACACAAACAACTTTGCCTTATTAGTTTTTTTGTCGTTCTTTAATGTATACACGCAAGTGCAAAGCAACAACACTTTCGTATGCTTTGATGGTAAACATTGACGACAGCGGTCATCAATGTAGATTATGTTTTTGTTTAACGTATGATATGAAATATTATTTTTCCTTTTTTCTGTGTATGGATTGGTTTTTACAATAAAAAATATTGAATCAAAATTAGTTATTCTTTAAATGTATTGGTATTTGCTCTTCCATAAGGAACTTTTGGGCACCCCTGATATATAGCATTAAGTACTTAGTGATCTATCAGAAGAAACCCAGTAAACAAGGAATAATAATTACAGATTTTAAAGAGATCCATGTTATCTGTTATGGGCAACGTCAGATCAATTCATCTTTAGAATTCAAAATCAATGGAAAGTATAACATCTAGTCTTAGATGAAGAAGCGAAAGGACTGCTATAGCACAGAAATAATATAAATGAATATTTTTATTTTTTATTATTATTTATATTAATAATATAATTACAAATTATACCCTAATAACCTAATCGAACACTATCAACAAAAGCTATCGGTTCGTTATAGCGAAAACAGACCAAAGCTTTTGGTGGGAATTGAACTCACAACCACCGCACTGATAAGCTAGCACGCTACCAACTAGCCTACAGGGGAGCTCCCAAAAATGAATAACAATTATAATTTGCTTTTAAAAATGGGAAGGAAACTTCCATTTGTTAAAAAAAAATATTTGTAATTAATTTTGTTTGAAATTGTCTGCAAAGCAACAATTCAAAGTAGAACCGATGCTTCTGATACTAGAACTAGTTTTTAACAGTCATGACACACACTTCAATTCCTTGCAACACATTGCGAAACTAATTTCTTGAAATCGGTTTTAGTGAAACCTGTTGTAGAATCGATGCATTGGGAGACCTGTTTTTAAAATTATCCTCGTTATTATTAAATTAAATAAATAAAGAAGATTTAAAAAAACAAAATAACTCACATTTTCATATTGAATGTTAAAAAATTCAAATATTCAAATTTAACCTTAACATTCCTCAATAACTACTGATCATGAAAATATAACTGAAGACAATTACAAGGAATCGTCTGTTGGTTAACAAAAAAACTTCCTAAAGTGTCTCAATCGGTTCAAAAAATACAGAATTTTGGTAGAAAAAAAAAAACAATTTTCAGCCACTGTGTGTTGAAAGTTACACATTGGTACACGATGCGTATGAGCGATATTATGGATTTTAAATATTAATCATGCGCCCTCATATACAGATATAATGATTTTTTTTAGGTACATATTTAAAAATATATATTTTTTAATTGTATTACAGTTTAATAAAACAAATTTACAGAAAAAACAATAACAAAAAGCGTACAATAAGTCTTTAATAAATAATATATTTTTGGCATAACAACTGATTCGCGTTGTCAACTGAACAATACCAATGGAATTTTGTTATATCAAATGCTTTTTTTTTGAGCTGCCCTGACACTACCTCAACGGACATTATCCTTATATTATCTCTACACAATCCCTATATATATTCGAACTATGACCTAATTATTACTTTAAATATTCAATTTATTTATAAAAAGTTTTAGGTAGCGAAACCGGAGTTGGACATCCTCCAGAGCTGAAAATCATAATTACTTCTGCGAATTAGCACCGGTAATTTCCAATGTGATGGTTTTGTACAAAACATTTTTGGAATAATAAATTTTTTAGTTGGAAAAGGGAATCAACACTCGGGAAATTCTTCCCTGCGGGTAAAGGACCTATCCCAGGACACGTTACATGACCGGTTCATTGTGATAGGGACAGAGGGGGTCAATTGCCCTCTGTAACATGTCACAAAACCAACGCAAAAGAACATGCCATAACTTTTAAGTCGGTCACTTGGTAGGTACTTTAGGAACCTATCCTCTCTTGACCTATCTCGTGATATATATTTTCGGAACCGGTCCGTTGCTTTCTTTGGAAAGGGGATAGAGAAGAGATAAAAGCTGGCGAAAGATGAAGGACTTTAGGGTAGCACTAAACTCACCAAAAAAAGTCTGTAATGGCAACTGAAAATTTTGCTGTTATTACGGGAAATTCTGCTAATTTGAGCCCAGCGGTATTTTTTGCTAAGCTTAGCAACACATGTCTGCTGACGTGTAGTACAATGAAATTAGTAGCCGCTACTAAATTTTAGTAGACTTTTTGTAAAGTGGAATTTAAAATCTGTTTGCTAAAATCAGCAAAAGAAAATTACTAAATTTTATTAATATTAGTAAAAAGCTTTGAATTTATTTTTCTTATCGAGCATCAAAAATTGTTATTATATTTTTTAAAAAACGAAGTAATCATTTTGTTTTAGTTTGGTAATTTCTGTTTTGAAAAATATTTTGGTCAATTTTTTTTTTTTACTTTTAAGGTTAAATTTTAATAATTTTTAGGGTGGATTTTTAGAACTAAAAAACCTTTTTAGTGCTTTTTTAAGTGGATGTCATCTTTTTAGACATGAGTCGGTATCTTCACTTCCGATCCCTTTTTAAATATATGTAATATTTTAAGGAAATTTAAGTTTGTAGGTGTAAGTTTTAATTAGAAGTAACATTTCCTTCAATATCCACTTATTTAAAATTAGTAAAATTTTTTGCTAATTTTAGCAAATCGGTTTTCAAAAATTTGTAAAATGATTTCTAAAATTAGCAACAAAAATTTGTAAATATTCTGTTAAAATTCTGTAATTTGTAAAATGTAAATAGCTAAAAGATTTGCTAAATAATATTTTTTTACTAAAAATCAGTACAAAAATAGTAGTGGGATTGAAAACCGTTTACAAATTTTTCTACTAACTTTTTTTTCTGAGTGTATAGTTTAGCGAAAACTTTTTATTCCATAGCCCTGTTATGCTATTTTGCTTTGGTGCAGTGAGAACACCCGGTTAAGTGCTGTGAGAACACCCAAGTAGGACGTTACGATATATGTGAGAAATAAAAACTCATGCATTTTTAATATTTTTCTAAATTGATGTTGCCGTAGCTGGGGTTTGAACCCACAAGCTTCTGTGTAACAGCCTGAATGGCTACAAATTCGGTTGTCAGCACAAATACGTTTTCTCTGTGTAGTTTTACATTATAAAGTTTAAATGTAATTTTTAATAATTTATAAGATTTAATTATTATTATTATTATCTCTATTTTAATTTTTTTTGTCATCATTAAAATGATAAAATAAACTCTTTCTAAAAGCATCATCATAATAACATCATAAATCAAAATGAAAAATTACAAGTGCTTTGAACTTTCATTATAATACCTTTATTTTTATAATAGTTCTTTGTCAAATAAAATCTAATTTGATTTATACCACATTGAATTCCCTTTTACATCACAAAGAAAAATGCATTGATAATTGGAACATAATAAAAAAAAATCATAACAATAAACCCCTTTTCCTTTTTTTACAAATTACAGTTATGTTAATAACAATAAAATCTCACCATTGAGAAGCACTTTGTGCAAATTACAATTTATATAAGCAACAAAGCCAAAAAATTTTGGAGGGCATTAAATGTATGTTTTATTAATTATTTTATTATATGAAATTTAACACATGGCTCTTATTTCGGTATCCCTATCAGATAAAGCTGCAATCTATGAGAAAAATTTCTAAACGTATTTCGGAATCAAAAAAAAAAAAAAATACAGTTTATGGGTGAACAAATTATTGACACACTTATTTTTCTGAGTAATTTTTGAATTAAAAAAAGACTATTTTTTAATAAACCACTTATA
Organism: Eustalomyia histrio; assembly: GCA_949748255.1. Taxonomy (NCBI): domain Eukaryota; kingdom Metazoa; phylum Arthropoda; class Insecta; order Diptera; family Anthomyiidae; genus Eustalomyia; species Eustalomyia histrio. The sequence goes on along the minus strand of OX456525.1, from coordinate 13,626,196 downwards.
TAAAAATATTTTTTTTAAGTCAAGAAAAATTTTCCTCATATACAGGGGTATTTTTTGAGTCTTTCCTGTGTACGAAATTTTTAGAAAAAATGTTTAAAACCTTAAAAAAAATGTGTAATATTTTAGTCTTTGGGGGACTTCAAAATAAGAGGCACCCAAAAAAAAAAAAAAAAAAAACTCATATTTAAAAATCATAGTTTTAGAGCGCTTCAAAATTGGTTGGCTGGAAATATAAAAAGTAAAATAAAATCAACATTTATTATAGTAGCAAAGTATATAAAGTTGGTAAACAAAACTATACACATAAAAGCTTTAATACTCTTAAATACAAATATTTCTATACTACTCATACTTCAATAAGTGTTTCTAAATATATATATTCTTTTTATAACTGTTACTCGTATGGTGTTTGCAATACAGGGTAGTCAAATATGATATTATGGTAAAATAAAGGAAACATACTTTTCGTTAGTAACATTAAAAGATATGATGTCGAGCCTGATAAAATTTAAAATATATAATTAAAAGAGACAGATCAAAAAATATACAAAATTTACATATAGACAGCTCAATTCTTAAATATGCTAAGTCGAAAAAGTGATTTTTTTAGGAGAAGCTCTTAAAGCTTACGGGCAATATCTCGAAGACTATATGATGTAGAACTTTGAGTCTTTTATTGGTTTTATTAAAAAGACGCGATTTTTGAAAAATCCACTGGGGAAGGGCATAAAAGGGTAAAATTTTCCTCCTTGACGGTCAGCCAAAACCGTTAAAGCTGGAAGGTTGATATTGTTCCACCTGAGGGGTAGACATCCACCCAGTTAGGATTTTTGAAAATTCTTACGGGGAGGGGGAAAAAGGGGAAAAATCTCTGCCTTAACGGTCTGCCCACTCCGAAATAGCAAGATACCTGAAATTTTAAACCTGGAGTATGGACTAAGCCACTGATAAGCTATATTGTAGAATTTTAGACAGGACGTGGTAAAAATGGGGTTTAATCGGATGAAATGCTTTCAGCTTGGTGAAATCGCTTGAACTAGGAAGTTGAAATTTGGTACGCAGGCTCCTTTTCCAGTGTAGATAACAGCTAAGGTGTAAATTTTGAAAAATCTAACGGGGAGGGAAAAAAAGTAGAAAATTCTCCCTCTTGACGATTTGCCAAAACCGCTTGAGCTGGGAATTTTAAATTTGGTACATAGTTGTATTTTTGTAAATTCCTACTGGGAGGTCAATAAGAGAAAGTGAAAATTTGGTATGCAGGTTCCCTCTTCAGAATATATAACAGATAAGACGTGACTTTTGGAAAATCTAACGCGGAGGGTAAAAAAATTGACGGCCTGCCAAAACTGTTTGAGCTGGGAAGTTACAATTTTGTTTATATATTCCTGCTCCGATGTTAATGAGCAATGCATATGTGCAAATGTGAAAATGTGCAAATTTTCACAAAAGCAAAAGTGAAAATTTGATTGTTTGATGGATTGATGGTTTGATAGATTGATGGTTTGATGGTAATGTTATTGTGGAACTATGCAAATGTGTTAATATCCACATGTTCTAATGTGCAAATGACCAAATGTGTAAATGTAAACATGTGAAAATATGTAAATATGTAATTAATAATTTACTCAACATCGCCCAGCCCAAACCGAAGGAAGTAGGAAGCTGAAATTTGATATGTAGGTTCCCCCTGCGGCGTAGACCTTCGCTAATACGAGGTTCCTGGAAAGTCCTTCGGGGAAGAGAAAAACAGGGAAAACCCCTTTCACGGTCTGCCCAAACTCCTATAGCTAGAAACCTCAAATTTGAAATATGGTTTCCCTGGAGTATGTGCTAACTCATCGATGATGTCACCCTCTTAACAGCTTGCACAAACCGTTAGACCTACGAAATTGAAATTTAGTTTGCAGGCTCCATATCCAGTGTAGATAACAGTTAAGACATAATTTTTGAAAAAATCAATGGGGAGGGGCAGAAAAGGGAAAAATTCTTACAATTGCCAAACCGTTGGAGCTGAGAAGTTGAAATTTAGTGCAAAGGTTCCTCCTCCGGTGTAGACATTCCCCTAGGACGGATTTTTGGAAATGTGTACGGGGAGGGGCAAAAAAGTAAACAGTCTCCTCCTTAACGAGCTGCCCTCACCGATTTAGCCAGAAAGCTGAAATTTTAAATATGTGTTAACTGAAGTATCTGCTAACTCATTGATCAGCTACATTTTAGAATTTTAGCCAGGTACATGGTAAACATGGGGGTTCAAATGGAAAAATCTGGAATTTGATATATGTGTTACCTGGAGTTTGGACTAACTCATTATTGAGGTACATCTTAGAACATTGGTCTGGGACATGGTAAAAATTCGGGACTCAGGATAATTACCTAGGCTTTGACCGCTATGGTGTATATGAGGAAATATTTGCAAGTTAAAATAGCAAATTGGAAGGGAACAGAAATGGAATTGAAAGGGTACGAGTAAAATTGAAACACTAGACAAGGGAAATGGAATAAAATGGGGTACGAGTGGAGTTAAAACACTTGACAAGGGGATTTAAATAAAATAAAATGAGGAACGAGTGAAATCAATACACTTGATAGGGTAACAAATAAAATGGAATGGGGAACAAGTGTAATTGAAACAGTAGGCGAGAGGAAATAAATTGAATGGAAACGGGTGGAAATAAATCATTAGACAAGGAGAACGAAATGGAATGGAAAGGGAAACAGGTGATATTTAAACACTGGGCACGTCCTCCTTGAATGACCTATAAATAATAAATTTAAAACTTTAAATTTTAACATCCACTTCAAAAGATGAAACAAATCTATTCATATAGTAAAATCTTTAGAAAAAAATAATTATTTTCTTCTAAACTTTTAAAAACTACCGATAACGAAGTATCGGGTTTAAAGCTAGTGCAATATTCTGTATTTTCATTTTTAGTTTATAAATTCCTTACATTTAAGATTTTTTACAAACAAGATATAAATGTCTTAACATTTGTAAAGAATATTTAACCAAAATAAAATAAAGAAAGAAAAATTAAGAAAAATGTCTCGATATTTATTTCCAAGGAAACGGTTAATCCCACAAATGTGAGTGTAGGTGTGATAGAATAATTATTATCAACAAATTACACTAACCTTAATTCAAATGTCTTGTGATCTGTAAAAGAATGAATATAAAATTTCAAAAATTTTAATAAACATCTAACATCTAACAAATCGTGTGTGATGGCTCAATGGCAACAACATTTTTATGGATTACGCAAGCGTAAAAGAATATCGTTCTACCTGAAACGACACTGTCGAGTATATTCTGATAATTTTTAAAAATTAAGCGTACTCCTGTTCTTACACAAAATTGTTAACTTCAGTATCTATATAATCACTTCTATATTTTCCAGAGGTAGAAATCTGGTTATACCAATGCATCGAACCTTAGTTTCAGAATGGAAATTTTTCATAAATGGCGTGAGCCTTTGAACTAAACGTCCACACTGCCAACAACTAAATAACAACGCAAAACATTTAAATGAGTTTTTGTTTAAATTTATTTAATATATTTTATTTTATGTTTTTAATATAATTATAGTTATAAGAATTGGTCTGATTGTGCAGAAAATATATAAATGATGATAATAATAATAAAAGTAGTAATAAGAATAATATTTTTATTTGTTTTTACAAGATAATATCAATTAATAAATATTTTTTAATACAAAATATAAATTAAACGTTAATAAAAAATAAATTTGACAAAAAATTACCAACGAATATATTAAACAAAATTAATTACCCAAGACACAGCGAATACTTCGGCCGGAAAACTCCAAAATCCATATCTGCATATACATTTTCAAGATTGTCATCTATTTCCTAGTACGTATATCCAATTGAAATTATCATTGAATTCAGCTTCAAAATTTCCTCGTATTTATCAAAAACCGATAATCCATAGAGACTTTCACCAAATCCGATGATGATTTAAATTTAGTTGCATTAATTGCAAATGTTCTGATATTTGTACGATTTGCCAAGTAGGAACAGGAATTATTTTCCCCAGAATTTCTAACAATTTAATAGCAGCATAGATAAATTTTTCCGTTACCAACTTACACTGCACACGATTTATACGATTTAATTTCCCACATTGTTGAAATATATTGAATAAACCCTGATTTGTAAATCTCACACAAGTTCTCCCTTCAGCACCCTCAAAGCTTAAACTGGTAGCTCTCATAAATTTTACAATATCGTCTAACGAATTCGATGACACGTTCAGAATCATCCCAAAGTAATCTGCCCGTTAATGTCTTAATGTAGGGTCCAACCATTTTCAAAAATTTTTCTTTTTCTTCTAGTGTCAAATCATCCATTATATCTAGTTCAAGGGTTTTATATTGAACGCTTGATTGCATATGAAAGACTTCACTAAACCTTTGACATGTTTCCGAAAATGTGATTTGATCACGTAATTTTAAGTTCTTGTAAATGTCTTTTAAACAATAATGATGCAATATTTCAATTGAAGGACTATTGTTGCTACTTGTGGCTTGGAGATCCATTTTTCTTTTCTTGCGTTGATGTTTAAATTTATTTTTTAATATCAAAATATATTTGTATGGCTTTTTCTTTCGTTCTTTGGTTAATTTTTAAAGAAATTTTAACAAAATCGTTAACTGATCTTTGGTAAATTTTAATCGAGTCTGGATGAATGAATCTTTTCTAGATGAATGTTTATATGAAACTGATTTTGATTTATAAAATTTCTCCAATTTATAAGACTTTTCAAATTTATTAAATTTTTCCAATCATAAAATTCCTAAAACTAACATATGCTAACTACAGCTGCAGGGAATTTAATGCATTCGCGATGTTATGACATTCCATACCGCGTAGTAGAAAAGTAATTAACTCTTGTTTGCTACCTAATTGCAGATGTAATACATAAACCAGCTGCGATCTTATACCCCATTCATACTGAACGCTAAAATGTGTATTTTCTTTTATCAAGTTTTCAAATTCCATACAAATTTTAATTCGAGAATTTGAAAATAACAAAAATTCGTATTTTGGTGTTCAGTATTAATGGGGTATTAAATATAAAACCTTATCCTTTATTCTTAAAATACATTACCAATGCAATTGGCACCTGTCCCATGATAGATGAAAACTGAGCCAGTTCCGAAAATACATATCATGAGATAGGTGAAAATAAGACCGTTCCTAAGCTACGTACCGCGTGATCAGTTTAAGAGTCACTCCTGTGACATGTCAGACATGTTAACCCTAGTCGAACGGAACAGGTACAAATGTACCTTTTTCGTTTTTAAATTGCAATAACTTTTTTTTATAAGTAATAGATACCTAATTAAGATTAAATTTTCGAAATTTCAGCAAAAATATGTCGATTTATTACCTGTTTAATACGACCTAGTTGTTTTGACACCCTTAAAAGGCTGAAAAGCTACAATTGTACCTTCATATCATTTATATGAAATTAGAACAAATAAAATCAATTTTACTATATTTATTTATAAGAACGTTTCAGTATACATGAATTACATGATACATTAAACAATATTTTGAATTTATTTGCATGAAATGCATGTTGTTCTTTGTATTGAGTGTTCATCACAAATATGTTTCACGCATACTATACATGTCTTACGTTGTTTTCGTTTCTTACGTTGGCAAATATAATAGTTTCCGACGACAGGAGAGGCTCCATGTCTACCATGAGGTACTTTGGAAACAGCTTCAAGACTTGGCGTTGGAACAATATGTCGTCTAAATACCATTTCTATAGCACTTCGTATAAAATATTTACTGATAGTTGCTTGGAAAGATCTTTCAAAAACTTTCTTCGCTGATCCTTTGTTTTGCACCTTTGATGATGTATTATACATATGTGTATATTACGTAAGATGCTAAAGCAACGACGTCTATCATATTATAGAACATTGCAAAGGGCCAGCGCAATGTTCGTCGCTTCATAGTATACTCACTCACTTAATATTTTGTACATTAAATTAACTCCACCTTTAGTTTTGTTATAAAGGGTGTCCCAAGAAGAACGCAATTTTTAAATCTGGCAACATTCGAAGTGTCATTGTTTGACATTTGAACAATTGTTATTGTTTGCTAGTAGAAGTTACGAGGTTAGTAAAAATGGAGCGCTACACGAATGAACAACGCATTCTCATTGTGAAATTGTTTTACCAAAATGATGAAATGGTTTTGCGGCTACAGTTCGCAAATTGCGATCAATTTGGGGTCACAATAATGCTCCGAAAGAGTCAACTGAAAAGAGATTAATGGATAAATTTGCCGAAACTGGGTCTGTTAGTGATGTAAAGACAACAACGCGCCATCGACCAGGTCGATCGACCGAAAATGTCGCAGCTGTACGTGATGATGTCGCTCAAACTACATCCACCTCAATTTGAAACCGAGCTCAGCAAATTGGTGTCTCCAAATCCACTTTGCAGCGAATTTTGACGAAAGATTTGCATCTTCATGCATACAAAGTTCAATTGACTCAGGAACTGAAGCCAGCTGACCATGGACAGCGAAGGGAGTTCGTTAATTGGGTATTGGAGAGACAACATGAAAATGCTGATTTTGCCGATAAAATCATCTTCAGTGACGAGGCCCATTTTCATCTTGATGGCTTCGTCAATAGGCAGAATTGTCGCATTTGGGGTGAGGGAAATCCTCGAGTGATTCACGAGAAGCAAATGCATCCTCAACGTGTCACTGTGTGGTGTGGTTTTTGGGCTGGAGGAATCATTGGACCTTTTTTTTATGAAAATGAGGCAGGTCAAGCGCAAACAGTCAATGGTGTTCGGTATCGTGAAATGATAACCAGTTTTTTCTTGCCTAGAATTGAAGAAATGAATGTGGAGGGCATGTGGTTCCAACAAGACGGCGCCACATGTCATACAGCCAGAGAAACAATTCAATTGCTGCATCAGTCATTTCCCGGTCGTGTTATTTCGCGTTTTTGAGATCAGAATTGGCCGCCTAGATCGTGCGATTTAACACCATTAGATTTTTTTCTTTGGAGTTTTTTGAAGTCGATGGTTTACGCGAATAAGCCGACGACGACTCAAGCCTTAAAAGAGGAAATTGGACGCTGCATTAATGAAATACCGCAGCATTCATGCAAAACGGTCATTGAAAATTTCATTAAAAGATCGCGTGCATGCCAGCAAAGCCGCGGCGGCCATCTGCACGATATATTGTTCCATACATAACCTCATTCTGTCTACTTTACGATATAATAAAGTTTCACGATTTTTTTTTAAATATCTGTGTTTTATTTAAAATTTAAAAATTGCGTTCTTCTTGGGACACCCTTTAGTATTTGATTATTTCTGTCTTTGCTAATTGTGTTTTTTTCAACTTAGCCTGTCGTATGCATAGTTGAGAGAAGTATGACCGCTTTGTTCTTTTTGTGAACATATGAACAGATTGTAGCGTCACTGTTATAGACTGCTTGGAAGGAACTTTTTATTTTTTCTTACCGTTCCAACTAATGCCATATTCCAAGAGTTTTATTTCATCATGGACCATATGTCCCGAATTGGTACAGCTTTATCAATTTTCATCCGCTCTACACGTGTTTTATCATTGTCAAATCGGATAAATGTCAACATCATTTTGAAGCGGTCGCGAGACATTGCTACACATATCACATATCAGCCAGATTGTCTCTATTTATACCGGATGCCTCAATATAATGTCACATATTTCTGGAGTTATAATTGATTTGAAAAGTTTTACTATTTCCTGACGGTCCACCTCTTTGGCATAAAACGTTACGTGATTTGGTTTGTGAATTTGGCATTGGTGCACCATATTTACTGGTCAAAATACTGTCGACACTTTGAATTGTAGGGTCATCTTCAGCACTTTCATCTGAGTCGTGTTCTTCTTCACTCTCTATGAAAATTTCATTTTCAATATCTGAATCTTCATCAGATGCATCAGAAATCTGTGGCAAAAGGAATCTTCATCATAAGCAATAAAGGGTTTTTCTTAATTTTTGGAACATTCAACATTCTATGTGTCATGAATTATTATAGGGGGAATCCCTTTTCTTATATTTTAAGCAGTAGATACGTAACTAAATTGATACTAACAGGTACTGGTAAAATGTAAGATTTTAAACTTGTAATTACTTAAACTAATCAATGACTTAATTTTAGCTTATTATCTATTATTTCAGAATTTTTGGGAAAAATAATTCAATTCATTAACTAAGAAAGGTTTAATTTATTATTTAATTTATAATAAAAGGAATGTGTAAGTACAAATGTACTAGGGTCTGCCATTTTTCGGATAAATTTAGATCTAACTTAATCTCTATTATTGCTGGATCTAATTTAATCTGCCACTTTTTGGATAAATTTAGATCCTTCTAAATGCCCAAATATATTGCTGGATCTAATTTGATCTGTTATTTTTGGATCTTTTCAAATCTCCAAATATATTGCTGGATCTAAATCGATCTGCCATTTTTTGAATCACAGGGATATGTGGAATGTGTCAGGGGAAAGTGCTGCTTCATTGCAAAAGTCAAAAATTGAGTTACTAAACTTAAAAGTGATAGTACAAGTATTGTAGATAAACTACGAAGTGAACGTCCAACAGCAGAAATCATATGGTATTAGACGATCCACTAGTGAAAGTACTTGAAATAGGTAATGCCATAACCAGCTCAAATGATCGTGGCCATTTTATTATTTAGCAATAATAACAGATGCAAATTCTTTTCGCAAAATGGGTACCGCATTTGTTAACAACTGATGAAAAATGCATTCAAATTTAATTTTCTCTTGCTTCTATGGATCGACCCTTTTTTTCAACTGACCCTTTTTTCCCGCAGGATAGTAATGTATTTTAAGAATAAAGGATAAGGATTTATATTAATACCCCATTCATACTGAATACCAAAAATTCGAATTTTTGTTATTTTCAAGTTCACGAATTAAAAATTGTATGGAATTTGAAAGTTGAAAACTTATTAAAAGAAAATACATATTTTGGGGTTTAGTATGAATGGGGTATAAGATCGCAGCTGGTTTATGTTTTGCATCTGCAATTAGGTAGCTATTAAGAGTTAATTTCTTTTCTACTACGCGGTAAGGAATGCAGCTGTAGTTAGCATATGTTAGTTTTAGGAATTTTATGATTGGAAAAATTTAATAAATTTTAAAAGTCCTATAAATTGGAGAAATTTTAACAATCAAAATCAGTTTCATACAGACATTAATCTAGAAAAGATTCATTCATCCAGTCTCGAATAAAATTTACCAAGGAGCAGTTAACGATTTTGTTAAAATTTCTTTAAAAATTAACCAAAGAACGAAAGAAAAAGCCATACAAATATATTTTGATATTAAAAAATAAATTTAAACATCAACGCAAGAAAAGAAAAATGGATCTCCAAGTCACAAGTAGCAACAATAGTCCTTCAATTGACATATTACATCATTATTGTTTAAACGACATTTACAAGAACTTAAAATTACGTGATCAAATCACATTTTCGGAAACATGTCAAAGGTTTAGTGAAGTCTTTCATATGCAATCAAGCGTTCAGTATAAAACCCTTGAACTAGACATAATGGATGATTTGACGCTAGAAGAAAAAGAAAAATTTTTGAAAATGGTTGGACCCTACATTAAGACATTAACGGGCAGATTACTTTGGGATGACTCTGAAAGTGTCATCGAATTTGTTAGACGATACTGTAAAATTGATGAGAGCTACCAGTTTAAGCTTTGAGGGTGCTGAAGGGAGAACTTGTGGGAGATTTACAAATCAGGCTTAATTCAATATATTTCAACAATGTGGGAAATTAAATCGTATAAATCGTGTGCAGTGTAAGTTGATAACGGAAAAATTTATCTATGCTGCTATTAAATTGTTAGAAATTCTGGGGAAAACAATTTCTGTTACTACTTGGCAAATCGTACAAATGTCAGGACATTTGCAATTAATGCAACTAAATTTAAATCATCATCGGATTTGGTGAAAGTCTCTATGGATTATCGGTTTTTGATAAATACGAGGAAATTTTGAAGCTGAATTCAATGATAATTTTAATTGGATATACGTACTAGGAAATAGATGACAATCTTAAAGATGTATATGCAGAAATGGATTTTGGAGTTCGCTGTGTCTTGGGTAATTAATTTAGTTTAATATATTCGTTGGTAATTTTTGTCAAATTTATTTATTTTTAAAGTTTCATTTATATTTTGTATTAAAAAATATTTATTAATTGATATTATCTTGTAAAAACAAATAAAAATATTATTCTTGTTATTACTTTTATTATTATTATCATCATTTATATATTTTCTGCACAATCAGGCCAAATCTTATAATTATAATTAAATTTATATTTAAAACATAAAGTAAAATAAAAATATATTAAATAAATTTAAACAAAAACTCATTTAAATGTTTGGCGTTGTTATTTAGTTGTTGGCAGTGTGGAAGTTTAGTTGAAAGGCTCACGCCATTTATGAAGAATTTCCATTCTGAAACTAAGATTTGATGCATTGGTATTACCAGATTTCTACCTCTGGAAAATATAGAGAAACGTGTAAGAACAGCAGTACTCTTATTTAAAAGATTATCAAAATATACTCGGTAGTGTCGTTTCGGGTAGAACAATATTATTTTACGCTTGCGTAATCCATGAACATACATTGTTTATTAAAATGGGTTGTTTTAATGCTGATAAAAAAAAAACAAATTTGAGATATTGTTTAGTGTTTTTGTCTCTTCCATACTCTCGTTTATTCTTCAAATATACATTTCTTTGTTATAATTATTAATAATTTGTTATAATAATTAATATTGTTGTTTGTTGTATGTTATGCAAAAAAAAAATTTCAAACATGTGTACATTCACATCACAATCACTGTACTTGTGGTACAACCCTTGCTAGAGGTTAAGTGTATCTGTAAATCGGATAGGAATTTCATGGTGTCTGCTAGGAATTTTGTTGTAGTCGCACGATTTGACATCATGGCACCATGGCATCATGGCTGGCTAAAAATTTTGTGGTTTGTTCATCTTGGTTTATACGGTCCTTGGTTAAAGTAACTACCCTTCGGGAAAAAAGGGTTCAGTTGAGAATTGGGACCTGTCCCGGGATAGGGGAAAACTGAACCGGTTCCGGAAAAACATATCATGAGATAGGTGAAAAGGGCACCGGTTCCTAAAGTACCTATCACATGACCGGTTTAAAAGTCGCGACATGTCCTTGTAGAAAAGTTCTGTGACATGTCACAGAGGGCAATTGAGCCCATGTTAAAGTGATCGGTCATGTGACCGGTCCCTATCACAATAAAGCGGTCACGTGACGTGTCCTGGGATAGGTTATAGGTAGCGCAAAAATAACTGGCTGCTATTCACATAATAAACACTAGTGGCTTAAAGGTATTTAATAACTGGTTGCTTATAAACTGCATAATAAGAATACGTTGCATAAGGGGTTACAGAACTAATAACAAGGAAGGAGCTGAATAACTACACCGTTTTCAATTTAATTTCCTAAAGTATCAACTATTTTCAGAAACTATTTATTTTATTTCAGATATTAAGAATTTTATTACAGAAATTAATATAATGAAACTTATATACAGTGCCACCACGCTTAACGCAGCTCTTGATAAACGTAACTCCTCGATTACTGAAACTCGTAAACTGTTTGCATTGTTGACTTAGTTAACACAACTTTTCAAAAAGAAAAACCTCAGTTATCGCAACTTTCCTCCAAAAAAAAAATAATTTGTGTTTTTTATTTATATAAAACTTTCAATACAACAAAAAAAGTGATATTCTTTATAAACTTGATAGATACATACCTGCAAAAGTGATTTGCGATGACTATAAAGTGCTCAAATCAAAAATAACAAGAATTATAAAAATGACATTACTCCAGCGTTTCCTAAAATTATTTATTTATTTATTTATTTATTTATTTATTTATTTTATTTATTAATCATGTAATTACAAATTATATGTTAATACCCTAACCAAGCACTAGCAACAAAGGCCTTCGGCTCGTTGTAGCGAAAACAGACCAGAGCCTCTGGTGGGAATTGATCCCACGACCCCCGCACTGATAAGCTAGCATGCTACCAACTATCCTACCGTTCCTAAAATTAAATGTCAGAATGCTATTGATTCTTTTAACATCTGTCTTCAATGTGCTAAAGAAAATATAATAGCCTTAAAAGACATTATGTTTCCCGAAAAAAACCTGCGTGGAAGTGCAGGGGAGAAAAATATTTCATGCAATAAAACACAGTCAAAAATTTCTGACTTTTTTAATTGATCTTTTTACCATTAGGGCCGAGTTTTAGAATTAAACTCAATTTATAGCAGTTTGTTACTGGAATACTGCTATTGAAATTTTTTGTTTTATTTCAATAAAGACCAAAATTCTATGCAAAAAAAAGTTGTTTCGACAAATTTATGTTAATAAACTTGGAAATAGCTGACAAAATTCGTTTTTGTTTTAACTAAACCAAGTTTAACTCACATACCAAAAACTCGGTCTTAGCTTACAAATTCAATTTGTACATCCGTTATACATTAGAATGTGTATTTTTCATTTATTATTTGTGTTTGTATGTTATTTTTAATAAAATTAATAAATTTATTTTAAAAATAAATGATTTAATTGTGTGATAAAATTTCTTTTTTCAGTTTTCAGTTTTCGCAACTTCCAAAATTTCTATAAGTTGTGTTAAGCGACGTTGCACTGTATGTGAAATTAAATTGATAGCATCTGAAAAACAATTAATAACTTCTAAAATTGACATAACTGATAAAAGTTTCTTAAATTGTTATTTTCTAAAACTACACAAATAAAACAGATTCGTGCTGACAAACGAATTTGTAGCCAATCGAATGGTTCGGTTGTAGTAACCGAATTTTTTAGTTGTGACAACTGAAAACCAATTGAGACATGAGTAATTTGACTGTAACAACAGCATTTCGGCTGCCTCAATAACAATTCGGCAGTAAAAACTAAAATATTCGATTGCTGCAACTCAATCTTTCGATTGGCAAAAAATTCGGTTGTCAGCACGAATCTGTTTTCTGGGTGTTAATTGATTATTTCTGAAAACGATTAGTAATTTCTGATATTAAATTGGAAATGGTGTAATGGTGTATTGCTCCTACAGGATTTCTTTTATCATCTGCAAGCGAAATAGAAATTAATAAGGCACATGATATGTATTGTATGAAAGATCCAGTGTATCATATAATGTACACAATCTTTTAGCATTTGAAAGAATGTGTTGAAGAATTTGGCGAGTTAGATAATTTTTCAGCATATAGCTTTGAAAATTATATGCAAGGAATCAACAGATTAAAATGCCTAAGCATTTATTCCAACAAATTTTCATCATATTTGTAAATACTAAAATCATAATTAAATATACGGTTCAGGGTCAGGGTCAGAGAAACCAAGTACGATAGTTATATCTTATTTTAACACCAAAGATTCAAACAAAATTTTTGCATAAATAACAAAAGGTTTTTAAGGATTATCAAAATATTAAATGAAAAAGAGTTTAAGCTTAACCATTTTTTTTTGATGATCCAATGAAATCAATGCATATAAATATAGCGTTTTAATGATGTTGTGTTTACGATCGTTAACCTTTCTTATAAAAGGGACTTTATTTTAGTTCCAGAACTGCATACTTGATTTTAAAGCAATTAAATGTAATTAAAACCTTTGTATTGTTTTATTAATTTACATACAAATAATATAATATTCCATGTTTCAGATAACTTAAAAAATAAAATAAATGAATTATATTAGAAAAGCATCATGTTATGGGTTCGATATGTATTGTGGTTAAGGCATAATACAAGTATGCACAAACGTTTTTATAACAAACAAGATATTTCAATTAAAATCATTAAAAAACACATTATTTAAAATAATTTTTTTTTTATTATGTCTCAAGTTTATTTCTATAAATTATTTATTTGCTTTTAATTTGAATTGATTTTTGATAACAATTTGAAATTTAAATAACAAAACCAAAAATTGATTTTAACTGCTAAAAATAAGCTAAAATACATTATTAGTAACTCATTATATTCTTATTGAAAGTAATGTAGTATGCAAGGAGCTGACGGCTGTATACCATATTATTAGTAACTCATTATTTTCATTTTAGAAGAAATACAGTGAGCAGGGGTAGGTCATTATTGGTAATACAAAAAGCAATAAGCTGCTATTACACTCACCAAAAAAAGTCTGTAATGGCAACTGAAAATTTTGGCTGTTATTACGGGAAATTCTGCTAATTTGAGCGCAGCGGTATTTTTTGCTAATCTTAGCAACACATGTCTGCTGACGTGTAGTACAATGAAATTTGTAGAAAAATTGGTAGCCGCTACTAAATTTTAGTAGACTTTTTGTAAAGTGGAATTTAAAATCTGTTTACTAAAATCAAAAAAAATTTACTAAATACTATTAATATTAGTACAAAGTTTTAGATTTATTTTTTTTTATCGAGCATCAAAATTTTTGATTATATTTTTTAAAAGATGTTTTATACAAAATGAAAAAAAAAATCAAAGGCTTAAAAATCTTAAAAATTGTTAAAACATAAACGAATTTATCATTTTGTTTTAATTTGGTAATTTCTGTTTTGAAAAATATTTAAGTCAATTTTTTTTTTTACTTTTAAGGTTAAATTTAATTTTTTTTTAGGGCTGACTTTTAGAACTAAAAAACCCTTTTTAGTGCTATTTTAAGTGGATGTCCTCTTTTTAGACATGAGTCGGTATCTTCACTTCCGATCCCTTTTTTAATCCTATGTAACATTTTAGGGCAATGTAAGTTTGTAGGTGTAAGTTTTAATTAGAAATAACATTTCCTTCAATATCGACTTTTTTAAAATTAGTATTTTTATTTTTGCTAATTTTAGCAAATCGGTTTTCAAAAATTTGTAAAATGATTTCTGAAATCATCAACGAAAATTTGTAGATATTCTGTAAAAATTCTGTAATTTGTAAAATGTTAATAGCAAAAAGATTTGCTAAATAATAATTTTTTTACTAAAATTCAGTACAAAAATAGTAAAGTGGGATTGAAAACCGTTTACAAATTTTCTACTAACTTTGTTTTCTGAGTGTACTAAATTTGTCCTGGAATAGTAATAGGAAATTCGCTTTCTGGTTTCGTCATACATTACACCAGGGCCGATCAACAACTCCATGACGTTTCAAACTTCCCTCGTAGTTATATGAAATGCAACACTGTCAAATTTTGAGTAAGGTCCGACATTTACTTTGCGTTTAACAGCTGTTCAAAACATACAACCTCGTAGATTTTTTTAATAATGGAAAATGTAAATTTCGAGTGCTCATTAAACATTATTTTTTGCTAAAAAACCGTCAATCAATGGTAAAAAAGTAGTTTATTGACTTTCGTTGTGGCCGCACTAGTACAAATGAACGTTCAGGATGGCCAATTGAGGTCAATACAGCCGAAAATGTTGAAAAAATCGACGATATGGTGTTGGCCGATCGAAGAGTAAAAGTGCGTGAGATTGTTGATGCCATAGGCATTTCATATGGCAGTGTGGTTTAGATTTTAAATGATCAGTTGGATTTAAGAAAGCTGTCTGCAAGATGGATGCCGCGTTTGCTCTCAATTGACCATAAACGTAATCGTGTGACGTGTGTAGTCTCAATGACAAAATTCCATGAATTGGGCTCCGAATTGGTACCTCATCTGCCATATTCTCCGGATTTAGCCCCCAGTGACTATTTTCTAAAAAACATGGTAGGTCCACATAGCATGATTTGGAATTGAGCTGTCGATATATATTTTAAGTAAATTGTTTTATTCGTTTGCAGTGATTACGAAAACAACATCAACAAAATTTTCGGTTTTCTGTAATTTACAAAAATCCATTAACTTAGATCTATAAAAAGTTTGACAACTCTGGTTTGTATTTCTATATATGTTTAAGTGTATGCGTAGTTATGCGAAGTATAAAAATGCATTTATGAATTCTATATTCATATAAAATTCTACCTCTTGTTAAAAAAATGGTAAAATTCAAGGCTACAGCATAGTAGAGGAGATGCAGATATATAACAGCTGCAACAATTGTTAGTGATTGTATCAGGTATATAATTCCAACAAAAGTATATATATTTTTTTTGCTATCACTTTAAATGCTTTTTATTAAGTCATAAAAATAAGGAAGCACAGAACTTTTCTATGGTTTATAAAACTCGGAGTACTTTTAAGTGTTTATATACGTATACCCACTATTTAAGACATGTATAGGAACAACCATACATATATTTTTCAATAACGGAATCAGTGGGTGGAATTTATTTTAATAGATTAAATTTTTTCTATATTTAAATAAGTCAACGTTGTTATAAAGTTTATAGATTAACGTATTTAATTTTAAAAATTATACTTTTTTGATTTCCATTGAATAGTAAAATAAGTGTTTATAGAAAATTTTGCAAAAAAAAAAAAATTGCATATAGTAATTTAAATATTTCCTTTTCGTTTTTTGACAAAATAGTTCTTGAAATTCGAAATTATTTAAATATGGTTTACAAGAACATGTTGATATATACACACAAACATACAAAATAAAAATATGAACCTATGTGTTGTGTTTTGTAAGTACATACAAATAAAAAAAACTTTCAAATTTAAATAACAAACAAAAACAAATTTTTTTTGTAGTAAAATATTGAAGATTATTTTAAACGAGTTTCGTTTAATTTTACTACTTTTGTGCATTAAATATTAAACAATGATTGCAAACATGGTTTGAATGAAAATCAGTGGTCCTTCTTTTAAATAGTATTTTTGATTAATGTAATGTAATATATGGATGGTAATATTAATTATACCCTTCACCACAGGTGGAAGGGTATATATAAGTTCGTCATTCCGTTTGTAATTTCTACAATATTGATCTTAGACCCTATAAAGTATATATATTCTGGGTCCTTATGAAGAGCGAAGTTGATTTAACGATGTCCGTCTGTCCGTCTGTGTGTTGAAATGGGTTTTCTGAAGAACCCAGACATAATGAGGACTTGATTGTTTTTTATTTCTGTTACATGTGATCCATTTCTGTTTGCTATTAATTTTTATTTCTTTTTTTTTGCTCCGATTTAAAAGAATTTATAAAAAGATTTTTAAACCATTTTATTTCTCACATATTAAGAAAATTTTATACATAATTTACCTTTGAGTGCAACTATTTTAGGTCATAACTTATAATAATTTATAAAAAAAATTATAAACTATTTTCCTTCAAATTTTTAAAATTAAGCTAAAGAAATTACAAATATTTCTAATAAAAAAGCGAAATAAAATCCCAAATGTAAATTTGCCAGCTAAATCAAACTATTTTGTAGAAATAAAACACATGCAGTTGTAGTGATTTCTTTTAACGATTTGTTGAAATTCTTTTCTTTCACCTCTTCACCTTTTATACACAAACAACAAACACTATTCTAGAGCTGTATTATGACCTATGGATACGTCTTATATAGCAAAAGATCGAAAATCTTTAGTATAACATATTTGCTGAAAAACTCGGAAATATCGGTTCAGATACAAAAAAGTTATGCCCAAAACATACATTTTTTTAAAGTACCTATATTCCCGAGTCCAAGTTTTATCTCCAAACTAAATGGTTAATTTCCTCTTAAAGGCGTCCGTATATAAATCTGTCCATTCCATATATGTCCATATATAAACTTCAGTTTTTTCCCAACCATGGTGAAGGGTATATAAGATTCGGCATAGCCGAATTTAGCCGCTCTTACTTGTTTTATACTGTATTTTCTTTCACGAAAAAATTAAATTTTAATTAAAATCAATTTTTCAATTAAAAATTATTTTTGTGGTAAAAAAAAACAAATTTTAAAATTTATTCAATTTGGTATAAATATTACGTTTAGTATATTTAAAATTTTTATATCTCATTTAAATTTTATTGGTTTTTATTTAATTTATATTTTATCACAAATTTTCAAATCTCAAATAATAATATTAATAATAATTTGTTTTTAAGTTTTTCTTTAATGTTTTGCTTATTTTTTTTGCTTTATTTTTCTTTTCGTTTTCTTTTTGTGCTTAGTGAAAAACAGAATTATTATTTTTGATTTACAAATGTTTTGTATGATAGATTTTTCTTTTATTATGAATTATGTATTTCTTGTTACAAATTTGGTTTTATTGTTATTTATTTTTTTATTTCTTTCAACTCAATTTAATATTACTTTTTACATCCTATAAACATATCATAGATACTCAAGGATTTTTTGTTTTATCTTTATTTAATTTTGCTTATACTCCAGTAAAAAATGTTAACGTAGAATCATATGTGGCCTTGTCTAATATAGGGTCCGCCAAATAACTTTTTTTTTTTTGAAAATGCTATAAAAAAACTACTGTATATTTTCTCAAATTTCTTTTTTTATTTGAAAGTACAATCCTTCCGGTTAATAATGAAAAATAATTTCATTCAAATGGCTACCTCGGCTGGCCGTTACAGTCAATGGCGATCGTTATCGGGCCATGTTGAACGAATTTTTGTTCATAAAAATTGAAGAGGAGGATATTGGCAATAATTTGGTTTCAACAGGACGGCGCTACGTGCTACACAGCCGAAGCTTCACTCGATGTTTTGCGCCCTGTTTTTTAAGATCGCATTATTAGCCGCAGAGCTGATTTCGTTTGGCCACCTCTGAGCTGTGATTTGACACCGTTGGACTATTATTTGTGAGGTGCCGTCAAAGATAAGTGCTACGCCGACAAGCCAGAGACAATTGAAGTTTTAAAGGACAATATTCGTGAAGCCATTGGTGAAATACAGCTGCACACAATCGATAATGTGCTTAAAAATTGGACCGATCGTGTAGGCTACTGCATGGCCAGCCGAGGCAGCCATTTGAATGAAAATTTTCAATTATTAACCGGAAGGATTGTACTTTCAATTAAAAAAAGGAATTTGAGAAAATATTCAGTTCAGAAAAAAGTTATTTGGCAGACCCTATAGTTCATTATCATACGTATATAAATACATATTACATAACTTTTTTTTTTAAAAAAATTACCTTACGTTGTGTCATATATAACCACATATAGTTATATATTCATCTATATACTCAGAATATTGTGTATTTTTTTTTTTTCAAAGAAATATATATTTGAACATTTTTTATATATTTTTTCGAAATAATTTACTATTATTTACCGATTTTTTTCAGTTTCATTTATTTTTTTATTTGTTTGAAGTTTAATTAAAATTTGTGGTTTATTTCTGTCCTTTACAGTTGTTTCAAATTCCAATTTTGTTTGCTGTCTGCTTAAAAAAAAATATTCAAAAAATTCCATTATAAATTGTTTGTTTATATACAAAAATATTTCATTTCATATAACAAGAACTTCATAAACACATATACATCCAGGAAAAAATTCACACAAAAAGTGTCTATACCCATGCATACATACATTTTGTAGATAAAAAAAACAAAATATACAAAAAAGGGAAACAATTTAAAATAAATGATAAAATCATTTATTTTTTAAGAAATAGGTAGGTAAAATTTTAACATTTATTTTTACTGATTTAATATTTTATTTTCACGGCTGTGTCAGTTGTTTTTAACAATATTTAAAAATAAATAAATGCCTTTAATTTAAATGAAATTTAAGTAGACCGGTTTTAAAATGAAATATCATTTCTTCTAATAGCTTTTATCTTATTTTAACTTACAAATATTTTAAATTTACATATAAAGGGTGTCCCAAGAAGAACGCAATTTTTAAATCTGGCAACATTCGAAGTGTCATTGTTTGACATTTGAACAATTGTTATTGTTTGCTAGTAGAAGGTACGAGGTTAGTAAAAATGGAGCGCTACACGAATGAACAACGCATTCTCATTGTGAAATTGTTTTACCAAAATGGTGAAAGTTTTGCGGCTACAGTTCGCAAATTGCGATCAATTTGGGGTCACAATAATGCTCCAAAAGAGTCAACTGTAAAGAGATTAATGGATATTTGCCGAAACTGGGTCTGTTAGTGATGTAAAGACAACAACGCGCCATCGACCAGGTCGATCGACCGAAAATGTCGCAGCTGTACGTGATGATGTCGCTCAAACTCCATCCACCTCAATTCGACACCGAGCTCAGCAAATTGGTGTCTCCAAATCCACTTTGCAGCGAATTTTGACGAAAGATTTGCATCTTCATGCATACAAAGTTCAATTGACTCAGGAACTGAAGCCAGCTGACCATGGACAGCGAAGGGAGTTCGTTAATTGGATATTGGAGAGACAACATGAAAATGCTGATTTTGTCGATAAAATCATCTTCAGTGACGAGGCCCATTTTCATCTTGATGGCTTCGTCAATAGGCAGAATTGTCGCATTTGGGGTGAGGAAAATCCTCGAGTGATTCACGAGAAGCAAATGCATCCTCAACGTGTCACTGTGTGGTGTGGTTTTTGGGCTGGAGGAATCATTGGACCTTTTTTTTATGAAAATGAGGCAGGTCAAGCGCAAACAGTCAATGGTGTTCGATATCGTGAAATGATAACCAGTTTTTTCTTGCCTAGAATTGAAGAAATGAATGTGGAGGGCATGTGGTTCCAACAAGACGGCGCCACATGTCATACAGCCAGAGAAACAATTCAATTGCTGCATCAGTCATTTCCCGGTCGTGTTATTTCGCGTTTTGGAGATCAGAATTGGCCGCCTAGATCGTGCGATTTAACACCATTAGATTTTTTTCTTTGGGGTTTTTTGAAGTCGATGGTTTACGCGAATAAGCCGACGACGACTCAAGCCTTAAAAGAGGAAATTGGACGCTGCATTAATGAAATACCGCAGCATTCATGCAAAACGGTCATTGAAAATTTCATTAAAAGATCGCGTGCATGCCAGCAAAGCCGCGGCGGCCATCTGCACGATATATTGTTCCATACATAAGCTCATTCTGGCTACTTAACGATATAATAAAGTTTCACGATTTTTTTTTTTTAAATATCTGTGTTTTATTTAAAATTTAAAAATTGCGTTCTTCTTGGGACACCCTTTATATAAAAAGAATAATATTTTCTCCAGCAGACAACTTTCACACCACAACTGTTTTAAAAATAAACGTATTGCACAATTACTGTTTTATCGCATTTGAAGGCCTTAATCTTGCAGCACCTTTTTTATTTGCCTATGAAAATATCACAGTTTAAACATAACAAAAATTACAACTTTATCAGAATCCTAAATTTTAAAAAGTTGTTTTTTTTTTATATCAACTTTTTAAACAAGTGTCAGCCTAATGCTTACACCAACACTTGAAAACACAATTTCTTCAAATATATTTGTTTTTATTCACTTATGCATTAAGTTAAATTATAGTTTTGTTAAAGTAAAAATGTTTTTCTTATATTTTCATTCGAGTTTTACTTATATTTCACTGTCTGCTAGTTCATACTGCAAGGTTGATATTTTTTCTATTTGTGCAAATTGTGGAAATAAAAGTGCAGTGGCATAAGCGTTTTCATATTTTTTTTTTGTTAAGACACCTGTGTATGAATATTAATGTTGGAGTTCATAAAGGTAAAAGCAAATGTTATAAAATCATAAAGAAATGAATTTTTAATTGCATTTTTTAATGTCATAGTGTGAGTGTGTGTGTGTTTTTTTTTTTGCTTTGCAAAACAATAAAAGTCTGGCAAGTTCTTGGTACTCGTCGTTATGCTCAACTGATTACAAAAAAAAAAAAAAACATATGGCATTGATGTTTTCTACAGTGTGATTTTTAAATGAGGGTTGTTTTAAAAGTGTATTTGCGTGGAAACTTAAAATGGAAATAACCTTTGTCTCAACTTTAAACTTTATATAACAAATTGGTAACAATTTTAAACTTTCTGAAGTTAAACTATGGCCGGATAATCAATTTCTCATACTAACCTCGTATTTAAAAACTTTTTTTTTATAATGCTAAATTTAATTTCATTTTATTTTAAATTAAAAATATTTAATTAAATTTAAGAAGTTGTGTTAAAATGTTATAAATTTAATTTGAAATTCAATAGTATTATTATGTCCAAATGATTTTAAAGTCAATAAAAATCTTCCCATAATTTGAAAAGGATATCCCTAAGCTTTAAAGAATAAACAAAAAATATTATTTTTCCGATTAAATCTAAATGACAGGCATTTGTATATAAGACACTATTAAATCTTTATAATGGCATTATAATGACCTATTGAACAGATTTATGAGTGTTTAAAAACTTATTTAAAAAACAATCTCATATAATAACTCCAACTAAAAGATTTTCCAAGACTTTAGTAGAAGCAAATTCAAACATTTAAATAATTTTATTGTAAAAGAAAGAAAAATCATGTCCTTAAATTTTAAGCGGCTTTTCTAAAAAAAAAAACTTTAACAATTGTAGCTCACGGCAGCATTTATTTTGACATTGATTTAGTAAAGGCAGTAAATAATTTAAAACAAATTTTAAGATTTTTTACAAACAGAAGAAGGGGCAGTGTTTTTTTTTCAAAATGAAAGTAAGCAATTCTGTAGTTACAACATAGTAAACCAACGTAATGGCTGTCAACTTACGACACTTTGTTTTGCCACAAATTATGCTGGTAGCAAGCTGCCGTTCATCTCTATTCTTACACTTGACTGTTTTTGTTGCCATGCTGCTTGCTGTATTGTCAGTTACCATAACAGCAGTGGGCACTTGAGTAATTGTTTCATAAATGTTGCATAATAAATCGTGTCAATGATGAAATTGTTAAATAAAAATAAATGCCTTATGCCGTTGCTGGGCTTGACTGAGAGTGTAGTAGTTAAAATGTTGATGTTTAAGTAGCATTTTTTTGTCTGTCCATCTATTGCTAGTCAATTTTGTTTGATCCTTTCTTTTTTTATTACTAAAGCAACAGCAATAACAACATCTTTAACACCATCTCACAGAGCTGGCTGTAAAGAGATTTTTAATGCAAAATAACCCTCATCATCACTATAAAATTACAAAAAGGCCAACCAAAAAAACATTTATTCATTTAAATATTCTAGAAACAGTCAAGCCAGCATTCTTCACTATGGCACAGAAGTTAAGGAATTTTTAAAACAGGAATATTTTAAGGTTCAAATTAATTTTAGTATAAAAAGAAAATTTTTTCTCTAAGGGATATTTCTGACCTTCAGGATGATTTAGAAAATGCAATTTCCTGGTAAAATCGAAATGGTCTACCGTTTAATTTTTCTAAATGTTTTCGAATGTCTTTTCATAGACGTCGCAATGTTCTTCCTTCTGAATATAGAATGAATGGATATTTATTAAAATCTGTGGATGAAATTTTGAACTTGGGTGTGGTTTTTGATATTAAATTATGGTTCACAAGTCATTTAAATTGTATTATTCTCAAATCATATTCTCTTCTTGCATTTATACGCCGCAATTTAGATAATTGTTTTGATAGTTTTACAAAAAAAGGTGTGGTTGCATTTTTTGTAAGATCAAGGTTAGAATATGCTTCTTTCATCTGGAGTCCAACTGCAGCTATTCATGTAGCTCGTATTGATAAAATTCAAAGAAAGTTTATTAAGTTTGTGCTACCATTTACTAATTATAATTATTATAATGTTCCCACTTTTTCATTTCCCTCATATAAAGATAAATGTGTTTTTATTTCTTTGAAAACTCTTGAAACTCGTCGTAGTATTGCTGCCTTAACCTGTTTGCATGGTATTATTTATGGTGTTATTGATTCGACTGAATTGTTAGATTTAATTTCAATACATGTTCCTCCAAGAACATTTAGAAATGTTAATAAATTTTTTCATATTGATATACATACATGCAACCGATTATGCTTTAAATGAACCACTTAATAGATCTATGAGCTTATTTAATATGTATTGTGATCAATTAAACATAAGTATATCTCATTCTCTATTTAAAAACTGGTAAGGTTATTTTAGGTTATATCCATATTTCGTTGAGTTATATTTGGCCCTTTGAAAAAATAGGGAAAAATGGCACATATAATGACTGAAGTAATAAAACTAAATTGTTCCTCTACTTAGCTGTAAAACATTTAATTTTTATCCAGAACTTTTGGAAACAAAGATCATATGTAATTATATTAAAAATATTAAGAAAAATAAGTAGAAAATCGATTTCGTTAGAGATGAAATTGAAAGATTGACTTTAAGTTTTAACACCCTATGTCTCACATCAGAATATGCACATATTAATGAGTTGATCTCAGCGTAATTTTAAGCCATTTATCTTACTTAAAAAAAATTAAAATTCAGAAAGGTTTTTTTCTTTGCTAATTTTTCCTTCATACCAAGTCATATTATAAATTTTTGTGTTCATATTAAATTCCCTAAACTCTTTAAATAAATTATGATTACGTTGATAAATGTATATTATATTAATAGTGAATAAAGAATTGAAATGATTTTTAAATAAAAAAATAAAAATTAGGCTAGTTGATAGCGTGCTAGCTTACCAGTGCGGTGGTCGTGAGTTCAATTCCTACCAGAGGCTGTCGTCTGTTTACGCTACAACGAGCCGATAGCCTTCGTTGCAAGTGTTCGGTTAGGGTTTTAGTATATAATTTGTAATTACATAATTAATAAATAAAATAAATAAAAATAATAAATAAATTTATTCAAAGTATTGGCCATCGTAAGCTATACCCAGAAAAGAGTATCAGTGGTGGCCACTGAATTTGTTGCCAATCGAAATCTGGCGGTTACGACAAATATCTTCATTATATTTTTAGTTGTGAAAGCCAATATTCATTTGTCAAATTTACTATTTATTATCCTCATAAATATTATTACGTTCTACAAAGTTTTTTTAAGAAATATTTTATTTTTAAACTTTTCCGGTATTCAACCTAGAAATCCAGATTCATAATTTACACTCTTTCTAACTGCAATTAAATTTAATTTTCTTTGATAAATTTGTTATTTTAACATTTGAATATTTTATTTAAATTAAATTTGTTTTTGAAATGTTTGCCTTTACCGGGATTTGAACTCAGAAATTATGAGTTCTATGCTAGGTCTCTACCCACACAAACACTTATAAATTTTAATGACTAATTTAAATTTAAATAATTTTTTAGGAGAATATGTATAGCAGAAAATTCGTTTACAAATACCAATCTTTAGTGGTTTCTATAATCAATATAATCCACAATTCGGTTGGTTCAACACCCAGAAAACTGTATCAGTTGTGGGCACCGAATTTGTTACCAATCGAATATTGGCGGTTTCGACAGCTATCTTGATATTAAATTATATTTTTAGTTGTAAAAGCCAATATTCAGTTCTCTAATTCAATATTTATATTCCACATAAATATTATTACGTTCCACAAAATTTTATTTAGAGAAAAATTTTATTTTGAGATTTTTACGGTATCGAACCTAGGCATTCAGATTCATAATTCACACTCTTACTTACTGCACCACAATTTAATTTAATTTTCTTTGTTAAATTTGTTATTTAAACATTTGAATATTTTATTTTAATGAAAAAATATATTTTTTAAATTTTTGCCTCGGAAATTAGGAGTACAAGGCTAGCTCTCTACCCACTAGCTCACAAACTTTTATATATTTTAATGACTAATTTTAAATTTAAATAATTTTTTCGGAAAATATATATAGCAAAAAATTTGTTTACAAATACCAATATTTAGTGATTCTATAATCAATACAATCCACAATTCGGTTGGTTCAACTGAAATCGTAATTTAATGATATATTTGATCAGAATAACCGTATTTGTAGTTACCACTTTCGAATATCGACAGTTTTTTTTTTGTAATACATTTGATAGATTGTACTAGTTTTTAGTATTGAATAAATGGCTGCTTTTACTGTACGCAATTTCTAAACAAATTTTATTCGTAAGGTTGGAAATATCATTAATTGGATAATAGTATCCTTTTTTGGTTTCTTATCCCTCTTTTTAATTTTCAATGCCATATTTTTGGTATAATAATGAATTAAAGGTTATTCGAAATAAAATAAAATCCTTAAAAATAAATGTTAATGGTTTTGATAGAATTGTAATCAATCTTTTATCTGGGCGTATGATTTTTTGATCTTTCTCGCAACATAAGGATTCTGCGTCAAAAAAAACCAACAAGCTAACATAATATCGGATACCCTATTCTAAAGTGGGGCGTATTCCAGTGAGAGCGTTCTGCATAGATCGAAATAAATGGTAGTCCAACGGGGTCAAGGTCTGGACTATAAGGTGGGGAGACAAAACTTTCCAACCACTGTTTTCTAAATAGTTTTTAACCGTTTTTGCAAGATGTGGGCAAGCGTTGTCATAATGGAATATTACGACTTGATATCTGGTCACAAGGGCTTCACATACGATTTGTTGCGCTTCAACTTTTCGTAATGAATCCATTTTTCATTGCCAGTACTGATTCGATGTAAAAAAGACTTCACAATCTGGCATTCAGACAGAAAAAATCGTGAAAAATTCGTCTGATTAAAGGTTGGCGAACTTGTTTGATACTTTTTAGTTCATAGACCTGTTATGTTATTTAACTTTGGTGTAGGTTAAGTGCTATAGGTAATGAAAGTTTTTGCCTCCTTCTTTCTATCTGTGCTGCACACAAAAAAATAAATTCAATTTTTGAAAGGTCGTTTTTTTAATATGGTATTTTTTGGAGAAAGGATAAATTTAAATTTAGCTATTTTTTAATTTGTTTGCAGTTTAAGGTACATTGTGAGTCTTGGTACCTTTTGAATTTTGGTACTTTTTGAATTTTTGTATTTTTGTATTTTATTGTTTGAAACCTGCAATAGGTTTTTGTTTTTTTTGGAGTTTTGGTTCTTTTATATGGTACAATTTCTTTAAATGCTTTAAAAATATCAATTTTTTATAAATTGACACTTTTGGGATTTTAAGTTGTTTTGTAAGTTTGACATATCTTTTTTTTATACTTGGTACTTTGTTCAATTTTAAAGATCCATTTTTAATAATTGGTTCATGCCAGAACTACTGCCACGGTTATTTTGAATTTAAATAAGTAAATGAAACCAGACCCACTTTTTTAATTTTGGTACTTTATAAATTTTATGCATTTGCTAAAGGTGCAACGATTTTTAATTTTTAACTGTTTCAATTTGGTACTTTAAGCTAAATTTTAATTACAAGCAAGTTTAGTACTTTGTTTAGTTTTTGAGTATGATAGGGTAAACTATGATAATTCTATTACTTTTATACTTCTAGATAATATTATTTTGGATTATGATGCTGATTTTTACTGTTAATTTTGAAAGCTACCATTATTGTGATAACTGGTATAATTTAGGTGCTTTAACACTTTGGTTAATTTACGGGAATCGCACTTACTTCTAAGTTTATTGTATTAAGTGGAGATTTGGTGCTTTCGAGATTTAAATATTGGTATATTTTCATTATTAAAACCTTTAGCAGAGATAAAAACAATTCCATACTTACAAAGCAATACTCACGATGCAGGCTCCTTTCATAAAATGGTAGCGGTTTTGTGGCAGATCGTACATTCGTACAGAAAGAAAAAAAACCTAGTTAAATAAATTATATATTGGAAATAACATCCTATATATCGACAAACACTTTTGAATTAAGTATGAATCTTGTTAAAATATATATGATTCTAGTTAAAATGAACTATATCAAAATTATAAAATTGGTCAACACTGTACATTTTCTTTTTACATTTTAAAAATAAGTAGAAAGATATTTAAATTAAAAAAAAAAAAAAAACTAACTTAGTTTGATTTTAGAGCTGTTTCTATTTAATTAAATGTTGTTTCCGCTTGTTTTGAAAATATATTTTTCTTTATTACAGTTATCAGATTATTTTGATAGGATTTCCATCCCATTGTTAAAGCCTTATGACAGCAAATACAACAAGTACTTGTATAGTTTGCATGTTATATTCATTTGCTTCGTTGACACCATGAAAATATTTTTAAATGCGGCAGGCAGCAGCAATCAAATACATTTATAGCCACAATCATGATGGTGGCCATGTTGATGACGACGAGAACGACGACGTTGATGGTGTTGATGATGAAAAATTTGTACATGTTGTAATTGTGCAAAAAAAAAAAAGTAATACAAAAAATGTGCAAATTGAAGAAATTGTAAAAATGAATTGCTTTCAATTTCCCACAAAAATGTATGATGTTAAAATGACTTTCAAAAAAAGTGAATAATTTCTAAAAAGAAAAAAAAAATATTAAATGAAAAATTTCATTATTGTTAATTCTTTCTCCTGCTTCTTTTCTAAATTTTATTTGCAATTTATAGCGTCTAAAGTGGAAATGTAAATTGAAAAATATGTTTTCTTTTTTTTATTCTACATTTTTAAACTACTCCGTTATGAATTTGATATAAAAAGTTTTTATTTTTTTTCTTTAACAAACTCATCATTTATTAGAAAATATTATTATTATATTTTATTTTATTTAGCGATACACCACTACAAAGTCAGGGTATATTAAGTTATCGCTGATGTTTGTAGCTAACAAAAATTATGGACTTACATGGATGGTATACGGTGTAGTTAACTTTGTTTTCGATGAAATTTGGATACTTTAAAGATATATATAAATAATTTTAAATTTTGTTAATTTTAAGCATGCTCCCATACAAAAATACTAAATATTTTTACACCTTCGTTTCGTTGTAAATATGACACGGGAATAATAAAATATAACATGTGTTCAATAATCCTCTTTAACAGATAAAAATTTTATTGAAACTGACCACTCAACAGATGTCCCTTGTAAGTTCTACCTTATAATATACTACCGAACATTGAATCATTTCCCAAACCAATTTATTTGAATGAAATTTTTTGTATACGTTTTTATTGACTCGGTACATATCAGAGAACTGCAAAATCAATTTTTTTCTTGATTTAATCATACACAAAAATTCTTGTTCACATTTAATAATTCAACAAAATTCACTATAGAATAAAATCAGCATCATGTTACTGAACGCGTAATTCGGATCAGTTTGAATCATATGTCGATTATGTTTACTGCAAATTTAATCACTTAACAAAAAGTCAGCGTTGAATAAATCAGAAAAAACAACAAACAACGCGTATGAGTGTATTTATAATTAAAACAAAATAGAAACACATTTCATAAATGATATTGTTTACCCTAGGGTGGGACTTAAATCCGCTTGTTTAGAATTTTTATTAGTAATAAAAATATTCTTGTTTGTGAAATATAAATATAAATCTCAGGCTTGCCTAATCTGGAAAAATTTAAATATTGTGTAAATTTTTTTTTCATCTATTTTGATTGGAAAATTAGGCAATATTTAACTTTAACCGGATTGGGCGAACCTGAGATGTCGACCTAAATTAAAAAAAAAAAATTTTCACAATGAACAATATTTTTGGTATTCCTAATAAAAATGCTAAAAAACGTATTTTAGACCCACCCTAATATACATATAACATTTATGAAATGTGTTTCTACAAAACCACCATCTTTTTATAGATAAGAAACTATTTTGTTTTAATTATGATTACACTTATACACGTTGTTTGTTGTTTTTTCTGATTTATTCTACATCAAAATAATTATTGTTGGCTCGAATGAACAGAATAAAATCAATAGTTTAACAACGACCGATGATTATAAATTAGTGACAAAACAAAATGCACGTCGTTTGATTGATTTAAAATCATCAACAAATATGTGTGTTGGAGTATATTCAGCGTTTGAACGCAAACACATATTTATTCTTGTGTTGATTGCGTATGAACGTTTTGCAATCAGCATTTGCAGTTCTCTGGTACATATACAGATCTACCTGCCATGAAAAAATCCTATCTTAATTCGAATAAAATAGTAATTAAACACACACAAAGCCATGGATAACTGGTTGTTATTTGGGTGTGAAGATAGTTTTGAACTAAACATAAAGATAAGAAAACCAGAAAATTTTGGACATATCCCCCATATAAGCCCATTTACCAGGTACTAGCTTAAAATAGCTTTTCCCAATTTCATTTAGATTTATATCAATATTTTCTGGACTGCCCATAAAATATGAATTCGGAATTTCGACTTGGTGTAGGGTATCATAACAGTATAATATAGGCTGTATGTCCGTTTTTCATTTCTTTCTTGTTTTTTCCTACAGTATGGGCCAAAGTTATTATAAAGTAAAGAAAAAGGAAAAAGTGAGAGGGTTGGCTGCAGACAATTGAATAAAAATTATTTTATAGAAAAATTTCTTCACAATTTGCTTATACCCTGTATGCCCGTGTAATAATATATTAACATACGTAAAATCCCTGCAGATATTGCGACTAGTCCATACACGCATGTAAAGTATACTCCATTAAGGATTGGGAGTAGTCCAAAGGCACCGAAACGTATGGAGAAAACATGTTCCATTTAACATTACGATGTCTTAGCCCAATATTATCTGCAGGGAGCTTACACACAAAAACTATATGTACACTAAACATTTTACACACATACACACTCATATCATGTAAAAGATTTTGCGTATGAACCCGTCGAGATAAATTTGCTTACGATCATGTTTTCCTTCATAACTCAGGAACCAAATGAGTCTGCACCTTAAAATTTTGCCATTAATATAGAGAGGCCTTAGTATTTAACATATGTTTTTTCCAAAATTTAAAAAAAAAATTGATTTTGAACTTTAAAAAAATGACTTTTGACCTTTTAATAGTACAAAACAATTTTAGGAGGCCATTTTGAAGCTAAATGGTACCAATAATTTAGAAGTTATGGGCGACTTTGTATGGACACTTTTTCGATATTTTGACGTTTTTGCAAATTTTCATGACGTCATATTTCGAAAACCGGAAGGGTTTGGGTCGAAAGATCACTGATTTGATAAACACTACCCATTTACAATATTTGACAAATCCGAATGCTGTGCGGTTTGAGCATAAAATTATATATTACACTGTAGCAATGTGCCAAAATCGACTTCTTGCGAAAAAGAACTTTTTTATTGTTGAAAATA
This sequence comes from Eustalomyia histrio, assembly GCA_949748255.1. Taxonomy (NCBI): domain Eukaryota; kingdom Metazoa; phylum Arthropoda; class Insecta; order Diptera; family Anthomyiidae; genus Eustalomyia; species Eustalomyia histrio. The sequence goes on along the minus strand of OX456525.1, from coordinate 13,595,053 downwards.
GTTCTTTAGGGCTACAGCAGCAACTTTTATTCTGCAACTTTTTCATAATTCCGTTATTTACAAAATTACCGTTATTTTTAGGAATTCGACCAAATGGTGTTTGGCAACTTTTGGCGAGTGTTTTTGCGGAACATATAAACTCATAATATTTGCAAATACTGGCTGTTTTGACGTATTTTTAAATAAAAATGAATTTTGCGCCATCCAGCGGCAATAATTTGTACTAACTATATTCAGCAATTAGAAAGATAATTTGAATACCTTTTCAACAAAAATTGAAAATCGGTTGAAAAATAACCGAATGAAAATGAAAAGAGCTATAAGATGATGAAATAGTTTTAAATTTATATTTAAATATATATGTAACTTTAATTCATCATTAAAGTTTTGTACGTACTTACATTTTTAGTTTTGCTAACAAAATTTTTGTTATTTTAATAGAATTTTATTTAACAGAATCTTTATTATTTATGCTGTTAAAAACATCAAGTAATTTGTATTATTTAAAGTTTTAGAGGTCTACAAAAGAGTGTAAATTCTTTAGTTTTTCTTTGAGTTGGGACTCTAAATCCAAATTTGTCGTTAGCCGTTCTTTTTCACTGTGATATTTATAATTATAAACCTCTCAAAATGTTTATTTGCTTTTTAAGAATTTTTATCCGATTACTCTGTACATCGACATAAGATAGTTCATGTAATAAATTAAATAATTCCATAGGCTCATCCATATTAATCAAATTTAGAAATAGGACTTTACTTTTCGTACGTCGTTTTTTATTTTGCTTGTTGTCTGCTTCCGATCTCTTCCAATCCCTTTATTCGTTCCTCAACATTCCATTTGTTATTTTCCTGAAAAATTTTTGCATTATTTTAACACCATTTTTCATATCTTGCTTCGTTGGATGGAACTGCAGAATATCGAAAAGGAAGTGAATGCATTTGTTTTGCCGGGCCTTTACTTGCTGACATCTGGTGTATATTTCTTTATAAGGAGCCATATTCTTGTTCCTCTTCGCCATCGCAAATTCTATCACCACATTGAAATTACTGTGGAATGAGTTTACATCATCTATCGTATATCGATATATCTTTTTAACATCGAATTTTTCGCAGCCACTAAAACTGTTTGGGAAACGTTAACATATTTTTTTAAATATACAGTAAGCAAATTAACTGTTGACCTTTATTTTTTTCGTTTGTTTTATATTTAGTAAATCATTTCATAACAGATAATAAGAGATTGATAATTAATAAGCATGCATAGGGTGCCGGCTAGAATATCTACTGTCGCCTTATCACAATAGTAATGAAATATAAGTATATTTACTTTACCCATGGAAAGGAATTTTGTTTCCCAAAGTACAAACAGTGTCTATGGTCTTAATTACTAATGTATAATTCATTTCAGTAGTATAAATTCTCGTCCTTTAAAATATTCACTCTATTTTTTAAATTATTGAATAAAATTTGCCCAAAATAGGCTTTAATGTTTTTTATACGGCACAAATTAAGGACAGTTATACCAACTTGAGGAAAAAAAAGTTTGGAGCTAGCAGTGCTATCTCTTGGTGAGCGCAGGAACTTTTCAACCAACCTGTATCAACTACTTACCAGCCTATTTACTCGCTTAATTACTTTAGTTCGCGATGTCCAAAAAGTAATGGGTACTCATTATTTTTTGGCTGTTTGTAAGCGAGAGATTAATGACCACCCATTACTTTGTGTTTTTTGTAAGTGAGAAGGTAGTGACTACTCATTACTTTTGGGACATCGCGAACAAAATTAATTAAGCGAGTAAATAGACTGGTAAGTAGTTGGTACCATGTTTTTGCACTTTGTGGCTTATACAGAACCATTTATATTTATATATGTTATTATATATTGAAGACATAATAATATATGGTCCCTTTTATGTCGATTTGTCTTCTTTTTGGACGAAGTAATAGTGCGCTATTATCTAGTGGCCGCGCGATATCTTCCTAAATCAACCCGGTACCGCGGTAGCATTTTATCAGAGTGATTGGTTCTATGTGTTTAACATATTCCTCTTCTGGTGCTTCCCACGTCTCCTTCCTAGGAATGGGATCTGCTAGGTCTCCTACGTCGCTCCCCCCTTATGGGTTCGGAACTCCTATATATCTGTTGAAACTGCCATCACGCAAGCGGGTTTGCCTAATTTTTACCTAGATTAATGGACACCCTCCCGGAATGTTTGGTATTGAAAATTAGCAAAATTTTTTTCCAGAATAAGTTTTTTTAATCTTCATATTTTCACTTTAAAAATTCTTTACTAAGTGCGTAAAGTCAGCCATTATATATAACGTTGTGTTGCTGAGTGAGTTAAGTGGTCGACTTTAACACTGGCAGACAGAGTTCAAATAGTGAAAAAGGCAATACTCTTTTTGGAATCTTAATTTTTTAATTAATTGTTAGTATACAAAAAGACATAATCTAATCTGATACAGTTCAAACTACCATTTCTTGGATAAACTCGGATGATTCTTAATCGCCAAATATATTGCTGGATCTAATTTAAATCTAATATATTGCTGGATCTAATTTTTCGGATCAAATAATACCTGTAATATCGAGTTACAGCAAATATTCAAGAATATCAAATAGGATATGATTAATTATTGTGACAAATTATTTTTTTTTTTACTCGGGGTATATAAATCAAACTACATACATATTTTACATACACTCACAATATTATTTCGTAAAAAACAACTTAAAACACATATTAAATTAATCGAATATACAGTCAAAAAGAGGACAACTGATTTTCCATTATATTCAACCCATTTTGTTGTTTATTTTCAATCAATGTTTAATAACCAACAAAAGTAGTAAAAACAATAGAAAGTCGTTTAAAATAACCATAGAATTTTTACTTACAAAAAGTTAGGAAAAACTACTTTTGTGGTTTGTTTTTCAAATTGAAAGTTTTTTTTATTTGTATGTAATTACAAAACACAACACAACACACACAGATGTATATATTTTTATTGGCTTTATGTGTTTGTATATTTGAATAATTTCTTGTAATTTTTATTGAAATAATTTTGTATATATACAAACTATTTTGGTAAAAAACAAAAAAGAATTATATGAATTTCAATTTTTAGAAACAGAAAACATAAAATTTTACATTTAACAGAAAATATCAACTCCTACTGAATGTCTGTAAATTTTTATAGTTTGTTTTTTGAATGACTGATTCAAATAGTTAAAAAATATATTTCTATGAATTTCAATTGATTATTCATTTAAAAACAAACTTTACGTATTACTTTTTAAATAAACTACAGTCAGTAACGGAAAATATATTGTGAGTGTACAAACGTGTCAAAGTATGGTTATGGATTTCTTCTCCTCTAAATTTTACCAGATAACTGTGGTTGTCGCTATTAAATCGTTGCAGTATTACAATAAGTTGTGGTTGGTTTTCATGTTTAGCATAACAAATGTCCCTCTGATGATGTTATTATTTCATTTATAATTCATTTTGTATACAATTTGCATAAATTTTTCTTTAAGTTTCACTGAACTCATAAATTGTTGTGAATATTTTGTTTCAATTAAGAAAGAAATTATAATGTATTAAAACTGTTGATGAGTATGATTGTGATGATAATAATTTATTTCCCATTTACATTTGAATATATTACTGTATTAAGGATATTTAAAAATTTAATTGAAATTGTAAAGTTCAATTCGGTTGAATCTACTAAATTCAAACAAATTTATATAGATGTTTGTTAAAAATAATTACAATACCCACAAGGGAATGATGCCAAGTCATTTTTGAACTTTATAGAATTTAAAAATTAAAAAATATAGAATATTTAATTATTAAGCTGGATTCACAATAATTGAGTATTTCACGCTGCAGAATGGAATGCACTTAGGTAAAAATGGCATGCTACAAAATATTTATATGTGTAAAGGATAAAAGAACAAACTTCATTTTGCAGAGTGGGCTACTTATTATTTCGAAGATTGTTTTTAATTAGTTTGAAAAAGAAATTTTAAAGTTAATAGACGTTATATTTCTTTAAACTAAAAAAAACACTTCATCACTTCATCTTACTTTCCTTGGTAAAGGGTTTTTTGTATTGCCTTTTCGCTCAAAAAAGAAAAAAATTAGTAGAAAAATTGATAAGAAAATAATTCAGAGTTTTTTGCTGAAATTGTGTTTTGACCAATAGTTTTAATTATATTGTTTCAGCAATAAAACTTTTTTGATAACAAAACTATGCTGATCAACAAATTTATAGTGAGGGCAACAATCAGATTGATAAGAGCTAGATTTCCCTTGTCTAAATGTAGTACAGACAAAAAGTAACACTAAAAATACAACCGTGATATATTGTTGTATCTTTGAGATATGCATAAACTCAGAAAAAAAAGTTAGTTGACAAGTTTGTAAATCCCACTTTACTATTTTTAATATTTTTGCTATTTACATTTTTCAAATTTTTGAAAACCGACTTGCTAAAATTAGCAAAAAAATTTACTAATTTAAAATAAGTGGATATTCAAGGAAATGCAAACTTAAATTGCCTTAAAATGTTACATAGATTAAAAGAGGGATCGGATGTGCATATACCGACTTATGTCTTAAAATAGAACATCTACTTAAAACAGCACAAACAAGTTTTTTTTTTATTTCAAAAATCAGCGCTAAAAACAATTAAAATATGACCTTAAATACAAAAAATTGACTTAAATAAATTCGTTTATGTTTTTAAAATTTTTAAGCCTTTGAGTTTTTTAATTTAGTCTAAAATATTTTTTGAAAAAAAAAATTAAATAAAATAAAATAAAAAATTTTGATGCTCGATAAAAAAAATAAATTTAAAATTTTGTTCTCATATTAATAATATTTTAGCAAACAGATTTTTAATTCCACTTTACAAAAAGTTTACTAAAATTTAGTAGCGGCTACTTACTTTTTCATTTGGCATTACAGACTTTTTTTGGTGAGTTTAAAACAAAGGGACACAAAAATGTTAACATTAAAAAATAAAATATTGTGGGCACTCCGATTTGTTTAAGTGGTAATTTACGATTTAAATTATAGACAAAATAAAATACTTAATTTAAAGGAATTTTGTCAAATAATTTCAAGTGCTCAAATTTTGATTAAAGAATAATTCGAATAATTTTATACGATTAATCAATAAATCAAAATTTGGAAAATATATAAAAAATGTTTCCAAAATATGTTTGTTAACTATTTGTTAAAGGTTGTTGTAACACAAAAGCATTCACAATAAACTCTAGAACAGTATATTTGGAACGAATTAAGATTCGAAATTTTTTAAAAGGCAGTAAAAAGTAAAACAACACTAAGTACTTAATGGGAACTAAATAACTTTTTAAACATTAACGAAATTAATCATAATGTTTTTTTTTTTAAATCTGTAAAATATTTACTAAAAGCAAATATTGGCAAGGAGGGATGTAAACATAGAGAAAAAATTGATCCTCAACAGAATTTCTCTGTTCATTTACATTTTTTTCGTGTTCATTCCAGGTGGCGTATCACAACAGATGGCGCATCTTTTATACAAGGTTTGTGCCTTTAATAACTTATGTATATGAACTTTTGGGTAGTAAATATTTTGTTAGCTCTTTATTGGTTTGACCTATACGACAAATAGGTTTTATTGATAAAAAACGATAAAGAGGTTTTAAATTTTTGCATGTAAAACTGAATATCTCAGATATGATACAAAATATCTAAAACCGGTTTTCGGAATTAGAAAGTGTATATTTACATTATAAAGGGTGTCCCAAGAAGAACGCAATTTTTAAATTTTAAATAAAACACAGATATTTAAAAAAAATTGTGAAACTTTATTATATCGTAAAGTAGACAGAATGAGGTTATGTATGGAACAATATATCGTGCAGATGGCCGCCGCGGCTTTGCTGGCATGCACGCGATCTTTTAATGAAATTTTCAATGACCGTTTTGCATGAATGCTGCGGTATTTCATTAATGCAGCGTCCAATTTCCTCTTTTAAGGCTTGAGTCGTCGTCGGCTTATTCGCGTAAACCATCGACTTCAAAAAACCCCAAAGAAAAAAATCTAATGGTGTTAAATCGCACGATCTAGACGGCCAATTCTGATCTCCAAAACGCGAAATAACACGACCGGGAAATGACTGATGCAGCAGTTGAATTGTTTCTCTGGCTGTATGACATGTGGCGCCGTCTTGTTGGAACCACATGCCCTCCACATTCATTTTCTCAATTCTAGGCAAGAAAAAACTGGTTACCATTTCACGATACCGAACACCATTGACTGTTTGCGCTTGACCTGCCTCATTTTCATAAAAAAAGGTCCAATGATTCCTCCAGCCCAAAAACCACACCACACAGTGACACGTTGAGGATGCATTTGCTTCTCGTGAATCACTCGAGGATTTTCCTCACCCCAAATGCGACAATTATGCCTATTGACGAAGCCATCAAGATGAAAATGGGCCTCGTCACTGAAGATGATTTTATCGGCAAAATCAGCATTTTCATGTTGTCTCTCTAAACCCAATTAACGAACTCCCTTCGCTGTCCATGGTCAGCTAGCTTCAGTTCCTGAGTCAATTGAACTTTGTATGCATGAAGATGCAAATCTTTCGTCAAAATTCGCTGCAAAGTGGATTTGGAGACACCAATTTGCTGAGCGACATCATCACGTACAGCTGCGACATTTCCGGTCGATCGACCTGGTCGATGGCGCGTTGTTGTCTTTACATCACTAACAGACCCAGTTTCGGCAAATTTATCCATTAATCTCTTTACAGTTGACTCTTTTGGAGCATTATTGTGACCCCAAATTGATCGCAATTTGCGAACTGTAGCCGCAAAACTTTCACCATTTTGGTAAAACAATTTCACAATGAGAATGCGTTGTTCATTCGTGTAGCGCCCCATTTTTACTAACCTCGTACCTTCTACTAGCAAACAATAACAATTGTTCAAATGTCAAACAATGACACTTCGAATGTTGCCAGATTTAAAAATTGCGTTCTTCTTGGGACACCCTTTATATAATGCATTTATGACTCAATTTTTTAAAAACTTTTTGTGGGGTAATAATAAGCTGACAATTTGTCATTTATTCTCCCTTAGTCATTGGACGTAATATTGTAAACAATTTTTTTATTTGCTTCTAAAATATCGAATTTTGTGCCAATAAAGCACAAAATTCGATTTGAAAAAAGTGCAGCTGATGCACATCGATTGCTCACCAAAGCTTATTCTCAATATGTGCCATCGATTTCAATGTGCGGGAGATGGTTTGTGGGGTTCAGAAGTGGTGATATTTACAAGGAAAACAAAGACTGCCCGGGTTAGCTAAAAAAGTTTGAAGATGGTGAATTGGTGAAATTACTGGATGAAAATTATTATCAAACTCAAGAAGAACTTGGAAAATTATTGCGAGTAATTTAAGCAGCGTTTTAAAAATGTTTTTGAGCAGCAGGATTCATCCAAAAGCAAGGAAATTGGGTACCACAAGAGTTAAAGCCGATAGGCATTGAAAGACGATTTTTCATATTCGAAATGCTGCTTGAACGCCATAAAAGGTATTAATTTTGCATTAAATCAAAAATGGATCCATTAGGTTAACCCAAAAGCATAAGAAATCGTTTTTGAAGCCCATCCAATTAGCCAAATCATCGCCAAAGCCAAATATCCATTACGCCGTGGTAATGCTCTTTATTCAGCAGCTCTATATACTAGATGCTTCTTAAACAGGGCCAGGCGATCACAGGGGATTTGTATCGAACAAAATTGATTTGTTTGAAGCTAGCATTGACCGAAAAACACACGTAATATGCGACCAGGCACGAAGCCGTAAGATTGCAACATGACAACGCTCCTCCACATGTTGCTATACTGGTTAAAAACTATTTTGGAAAAGAGTGGTTGTGAAGTTTTGCCTCGCCCGCCCTATAGTCCAGACCTTGCCCCGTCCGACTATCATTTGTTTCGATCGATGCAGAACGCTGTAACTGGAAGGCGCTTCCCTTCCGAACAGGGTATCCGAAATTCGCTTGATTCGTTCTTGGTCTCGAAAAATTTGCCACAGAATCCATCAGAACCATGAGTAAAGGTCATGGCGTAGATATGGCCAAGACCTTCAATAAAGTTATTTTATACAAATGTTTCGCAGTAAACGAACAAAACTTGCCAAAAATCGCGCATTTTTAAATTATACACCAAATACATAAATTATTTTTTTTTGTAATAAATACTTTTATTCATTAAAAAATATATTTATTACTAAAAGTAGTGCCTCAACGTCCATTGGACATTAATCGATTTATTTTAAAATTTATTCGTTAAGGAAAAACCCCGAATAAGAATTTGAACGTTTAATCGATTAAAATGAAAGGTCGATTATTTGAATTACTTTCTATTTATGTTTTCTTCATTTAAAAAATTGTGGTCCTTTATAGAAATTTGCGAAAATAAAGCAAATACCCATGAAAAAATAACTTACAAAATAATGGATTTAAGAACGAGCAGTAACTGATCAGCTCATTATAGTAACACAGAGATGTTATTGAAGGTAGCTAGTTGCCACCAAGCTTTCGAGTGGGGAATAAGATAACTAGTTATTAGTAGGTTTAAAATATCTAGTTAAAGGCAAGGCAAAAATAACTGATAACAATTAAAAAAAAAATACATTTTAATATCAAAGCCAATAGATTTTAACTGCCAAATAAGTAGTTTAAACGCATTACTAATAACTCATTATTTACTCCTTGAAAGTAACGCAGTATGCAAGGAGCTATATAACACATTATTAGTAACTTATTATTTATACCTTAAAAGCAATGCATTAGGCAGGGGTGGGTCATTATTGGTAATGCAATAAAAAATGAGCTGGTATTACTAAAATTTTTTCTGGGTAAATGAGAAAATAAGCTTGCTAATTTTCACCAACACTATTTTGCTGACATCAGCAATTTTTTTGCAAAAACTCTGCTAACTAAAATTATGCTGACTCAGCAACATTTTTTACTGACTTTACTAATATTTTTTTATTTGAGTGTACAATACATTTCTGTATTAAAGAAATTTTAAAAAAATGTCAGTTACAATTTTATTTGATAAGGGTTAAACTAACCTTTTTCTTCATTCTATGCCTAGCAAATATATATGTGTGTTAACACTTTAATGGCAAAAAAAGATCAATTATCATTAAGACCAAGGTCGTCTGTGAATTATCTAAACGTAAATTGATAAATGTTGTTCTTTAAAGATGTAATAAATATTTCTTTTAATTTCAATTTAACATGCCTCCAGCATTATAGGCATAAGTGAAATAATTATTTTATAATTCATTACATTCATTATATCTAGCTTAAAGATAAAATACATTTTATACATAAATTTTTGTAACCACATTCTCTTACTTTTTTTATAAAGATTTTTGTTTTTTTTTTGTGGTATAGAACAAGTTTTGGTTTTGAATTTAAAGCTTTTTGTAAGCAACATTTTTGTACATTTATTATGGTTTGTTCTAAATTTTATGTAATGTATACTGTACCATATTATGTAGTACTTCTTTGTGTAGATATTTTGGTGAGGTTTTTTTTTCCATTCATTTCTGGTAAAGGAAACTTTTTATTTATATTAATTACAAAATCTATGTATTATAAAAAGTTTTAGTGTTGATTAAAGTTGTATATAGTTTTTTATTTTGTTAACTTTTATATAATTAATTATTTAAATATACATATAGTGTTTTGTTTTTGATTTTAATATGTATATTGTTTTTAAATATTTAATTAAATATCCACCAAATAATATACAAGCATTATTTTTTTATTTATTTATTAAAAAAAACAATTAATTTTAATGCATAATAAAAAGTAAAGTTTATCATTCTGTGGTAACATATATTTTGCATAAATTGATATGTTGGACGAGGGAAAAAGGAAAAAGCAGTATATATACCAACGGTGGGCAAGTGCGGCCCTGCATCGATTTTAGTGCAGCTTTCAAAAAAATTAGAATTTCATCTTTTCATTAGATTTTTCACAATTTTTTTCGCAACCTAATAAACACTCAAAAAAAGACATGAACTAAAAATGAATCAAAAATTTCCTTTAAAATAAGTTATAAATTGTCCTCAGTTTAAGTAAAATTTTATGAAAATTTAGAACAATTGTCTTAAAAAGAATTAAAATTCCTAAATTTGAGGAAAATGATATAGTTTATATACTCAGAAATAGTTCATATTTTTCCTAAGTAATATTTCTTGATTTTAGGAAAAAAAAACAAGTCAATTAAATAATAATTTATTAATTTTAAGATAAAACATCTTTGTTTTAAGAAATTTGCATCTCAAATGTAATAACATTAAGTCTAGGTAAAAAAAAAATAAGACATAATTTACTGCCATTTAGGCAAAAAAATGTGTCTAACTTAAGTCGAGAAAGTACTTGAACTTAATGTGTGTTCATTTTTTGTTCGCAAGTAGTAAAATTAACTAAATTTAAGAAAGCCATTTCCAAATTCAATTTTTAAGTATACCACTTTCTAACTTTAAAGAATTGTTTTCTAAAAATTAGTTGGGACAATTAAAAACAAAAAGTAATAAACTTTTTTCCTATGTAATAATAAAAATTTACTTGATTTTAGAAACTGATAAACTATTTCTAAGGCAAATTTTAAAGTTTTAATAAAATATTCTTTTTTTCAAATAAAAGTTTCCTAATTTTTAAAAAATAATAAAATTTGGTATAGGATATTTTTAATATTCTATTAAAAAAAAAACAAACCAGTTAATTTTCCTAATTTTCAAGAAAATATATTATTAAATAAAAGCAATTAAAGTAACCACTTAAAAAAACTATCATGCATGATTGTAATTTTTGGTGCCCATCTCTAATCTTAACAGTCTTAAATAATGAACTTAAAGTAGCTTAAAATACAAGGTGGCGCAAAAGTAATCCTCCTATCAGAAAATGCTATAAATTTTGCGATTGGCCCCTAATCTCAGTTCTGTTTTGACATTTCTGTAGAAAACACATGCGAAATACACGTTAATAAACAATGTTACGCTACACTGCTCCAGAACGCGGAATATTGGTGACTATTTATTTGAGCAATAATGAAGATGATTTTTCATCAAAAATAATCATGAGTGATGAGGCCCATTTCCATCTTAGCTTCTGGGGCACTGAAAATCCGCGTGTAACTCACGAAGAGCCATTACACCCGCTCAAAGTCACTGTATGGTGTGCTGTTTTCGCTGGAGGAGTCATCGGACCTTTTTTCTTCGAAGCCGTCGCGGGCCAAACGGTTACTGTGAATGGTGAGCGCTACAGGGCAATGATCAACGAGTTCTTTTTGCTGCAACTTGATGAATTGGGATTGGAAAACATGTGGTTCCAACAGGACGGTGCAACGCCACACACTGCACGTGCCACAACCGATATGCTGAAGGATGCATTTCCCGGGCGCCTAATCTCCCGTTTTGGCAATTTGCACTGGCCAGCAAGATCGCCTGATTTGACCGCTCCAGACTTCTTTTTGTGGGGCTTTTTGAAGTCGCGTTGACTACAATACAAAATATCGCAGGCACATAATTGATGTAGCGCTTATTAAACTTTATATTTATCGAACTATTTGTTTCACTTAAAATAAAAAAATTTTAATTTGTATATGTAAAATAAAGTTTAAGCAAATATCCCATCAAATAAACTTGTGACTTTTCAATTTTCCAATAATAACAAGAAATGTAACTATGATATTTTGTATTTTTGCAACAACTTCCAAAAATTATTTAATTAAAGAAGACAAAGGACCCTCAGTGTGCCTTAGTCACTTAGGGCGTCCCTTTTTGTAGTCCTCTCAAGCAGAACCGTTAATTAACTACGAAAAGGATCTGAGTTTGTCACAATTCATTACGTTTCAGGATATCCTGCAGTACATTTTTTTAATTTGAAATTTAATTTATATTTTAAATACATGAACTTAGTATAATGCAATTTAGTTTTAAGACAAAATTGTATAGCAAAAAGCTTGTTAAGTAAGAGCAGTGGCCTTACAAAGCGGAAGTCCTTCGAAAGTGGGAAAATACTCAATGAGTGTAAAATATTTTAAAATATATGGTAAAATATATTAACTTTAGCATAGAAGTAGGATAAGGATAATTTTCACTTAAAAGAAGTGTTAGAATATATTTTCTTATTATTAGTTTTTAGTAAAAAAATTATATAATCAACTAAAATAAAATTTTTCTTAAATCCAAGGAAATATTTTCAACTAACAGTACAATTTTAGATAATGTTTTTTTAATAAAAATTTAGTAGTAAAATATTTCTATAATTTAGAAATTTTTACTAAATTTTAAGTACAATTTTCCTTGAAATTAATCAAGGAAAATTTGATTAAAAATTGGTAAAAATTGTCTTTGGCGCAGTTTTCATTTCAATTTTTCTTCTAAATAAGTTAATTTTTTTAAATTATAGTTCATTTTTTTTGAATTTATTTTCTAGATTAACAATCTAACAAACCAAAAATTTAGCATGACGTAAAATGGGTTGCTTTAATTTTTTTGTGTTTTTGATGCTTTATTTTAATTTGGACATGGTCCACTGTTGCCAAATATTACCCAAAAATATGGTTAAGTCTGAAATTGCTAAAAAATAGGTAAATTTTTAAAAATTTAAATATTTATCAATAAATTTCTAAATATTTTGAATTCTGTTGAAAAATTACAAACAAATTTTACTTAAAATTTTCCAAAAAATAGTAAATTTAAGATAATAATAAATTAAAAATATTGACAAAGAAATAAATGTATTGAAAATGCTTCAAAACAAGAAGACCACCTTACAAAATATAGCTAGATTTTCCGCTGAAGCATAGTAAGTTGTTTGGGTTTCATATGGTAAAACTGTTATATAATAAACTCCATATATAACAGGTCAATTGAAAAGTCCCCGGCCTGACACATAGATGGCGCTACTAGACTTAAATCGATATAATTTTTAGTTAGCCCTATCCTTCGAAAGACACGTGTATAAATTTGACAGCTATCAGATCATTAGTTTGTGAATTATAGAATTTTAACTGAAGCAACTTTTGTTATTGTGAAAAAAATGGATAAAAAGGAATTTCGCGTGTTGATAAAATATTGATTTTTGAAGGGAAAAATACAGTTGAAGCAAAAACTTGGCTTGATGACGAATTTTCGGACACTGCCCCAGGAAAATCAACCATCAAGGACTGGTATGCTAAGTTTAGACGTATTGAAATTAGCGTCCAAAAGAGGTTGTTACGGACGAAAACATCAAAAAAGTCCACAAAATGATTTCGAATGACCGTAAATTGAAATTGAATGAAATATCAGGTACTCTAAAGATATCAACTGAACGTGTACATCACATCATTCACGAATATTTGAGAATGAGAAAGCTCTGTGCAAAGTGGTTGCCGCGCCAGCTCACTTTTGACCAAAAACAAGTCAGTGAAAATGAAGGCGAAAATCAATGAATTGGGCTTCGAATTGCTTCCGCATCTACCGTATTCTCCAGATCTGGCCCCCAGCGACTATTTCTTGTTCTCAGATCTCAAAAGGATTCTCGCTGGGTAGAAATTTTCGTCGAATGAAGAGGTGATCGCCGAAACTGAGGCCTATTTTGAAGCAAAGGACAAATCGTATTAAAAAATAGTATCGAAAAGTTGGAGGGTTGCTATAGTCAGTGTATCACCTTTGAAGGGAACTATGTTGAATAAAAAAATTAATTTTGCAAAAAAAAAATGTGTTTTGGTATGGTAGGCCGGGAACATTTCAATTGGCCTGTTAATTGTTGAAAATTTAGTAAATTTGTTTGCAGGCAAATTAAATATAAAACACTATTATGTTTGTCGTAAAAAGTTATTAGTTGGGTTAATTTAGTTATGAAATAAAAAATATATTCATTTTAAGAATTCATATTATGATTTGAGGTGATTAAAGTTCTAGTGGAATATATTAAAATGTATTTTTAGTCTAGTTCGAGATCATCGAAAATTTTCTTTTTTTCAACTGAAAATATTTTCTTATTTTTATTTAGTAATCATGGAGAATACAGAGTTAAAGTTACTAGACACAAGCTGAATGGAATGCATTTTCTGATCCGCTACGACCCTTAAAAACATCTCTACTTAACTCACAAATCAAAGGAAAAAGCTATTTATGCTAACATACAGTTGATTTTTCTATTACTGAGTTTAGATGAAATTTACTTACTATTTTTGTGTTTTTTTATTAACATTTTTTGTTGCTATTACATACATATATATTTAGTGCCAACCAAATTGTAAAACACATTTAGGATACTGCAACAAATAAATTTAGTTAGTACAACCATGTACAAATGTGATTCCTTATAATTGTGGGTGTTGCAACTAAAAGTTAATATTCAGTTAAGGTAACCGAATGCAAAAAAATTTACACTATGTTTATACAAAAATTAAATAAGTTAAGTGAGCATTTTATTGCAGCATTGAAGCAAAATATGGTGCGGCACCTTATGATTTTTACACATAAGTCTTATTTTCAAATAATCATCTTCTTTGAGCTAAACTTTAAAGAGGTAATTTCGAAATATTGCTTGCTTTATTTTTATAGTTTTTATTGCCAATATTGATGAAAAACAAGTAAAAAAGGGCTAAATTCGGCTTTGAATACCCTCCACCAATATCCTAAAAAGATGTTCTCTTCTGTTTTTGATACAAATAATATAAAACAACTTTAAAAGTAAAATTATGTAGGTGAAAAAATTTTTTGAGGTGAACAACTTTTTTAGATGTGAAAAGAACTTTTTTGGTGGAAAAAAAATTTAGAGGTGAAAAAAAAATTTTTAAGGTGAAAAAATTTTTTGTGTTGAAAAACAATTTTAGTGGTGGAAAAATGTTTGAGGTGAATACAAAATATTAACTGCTAAGCGACTGGGGAAAAAATATGAGAAAATATGTTATGTACCAGTCGCTACTATAAAATTGTACTAAATTTGTATAGGCAATTTAGAGGCACCTTTATAGTTTTAATGTGATTTTGCGCCACCTATTCAAAAGTAGCGGCACTAAACCAATTATGCATTTTGCTCTTTCTTTATATATAAATTTCTTTGGACCTAGCCATGGGGCCAAAGACATTTATACATAAAGATAGAGCTGAATACATAATTGCTTTATTGTCTGTACTTAGCAGTAGATGGCGCTTAAGTAAATAGATAACAATACCCTGAGCCATGCCTAGGTCGCATGGCCCTGGATTTGGCTTTCAATTGTCTTAGTAACCACAGATATGAGATTTAATACATA
Organism: Eustalomyia histrio; assembly: GCA_949748255.1. NCBI lineage: Eukaryota > Metazoa > Arthropoda > Insecta > Diptera > Anthomyiidae > Eustalomyia > Eustalomyia histrio. The sequence goes on along the minus strand of OX456525.1, from coordinate 13,579,707 downwards.
TTTAAAATTTTAGTACATTAAGCTGTCACTAGCAGACTTATTTCAAAATACTAAAGTCAATTTTTGAAATGTTCGACGTGATAAAGAATTTGTTTCACATTTTCTGTAAAAAAAACAAATTTTCATCGATCAAAATGTTATTTTTTTGTTAAATTTGTATAATTTTGAAGTATTGACGCATTGAGAAATCCATATTTATGTTAATTCTTTCTTTCAAAAAAATACATACACATACGAAAAATTGAAATACTGTGCTCTTGAACATCTAAATGAATATTGATTTAGAAAATTAAAGTATAATATACACATAAAACATATATTTTGCATAGCTTTTGGCAAACATTCTTTTATGTTACGAACGAAATAGAAAATCAATAATACCCTGTTGTATATTGTAGCAGAATATGCCTAATAGGGAGGATTTTTTCAGGTGCGCCACCTATTGGGAAATAGTTTCAACTAATGTTCTTTCTTTAACAAATTAATGTCTTTGATTTATGTAACAGAACTTTTGTTATTTAGTTTTAGTAATGTTATTTACAGAGGTCTGCTCTGTTAGCGACTTTAACATTTTTACTTACTTAACAGAAAAAAAAATAGATACAGAAAAATTGTACCAATTTGTATGGAAAATTTAGAGGTACCTTCACATTTTCACTCATAACTTTTGAACCGCTTGACCGATTTTGCTCATTTTAAATACCAAACTGCTCGGGAGGATGTTTAATAATCTGGGTAAAAATAAGCAACCCCGCTTGCGTCTTCGCGTCGTGATCGCCATTTCAACAGACAGACAGACAGACGGACAGACAGGCGGACATCGCTAAATCGACTTAAAATTGCATAAGGATCACGAATATATATACTTTATGGGGTCTTAAACCTATATTTCGACATGTTACAAACGGAATGACAAACTGATATATACCCTCACCATATATGGTGGAGGGTACAATAAGTTTTTTTTTTTTAATTTGTCTACTAGTTAAAAAGCCCTGATACTTTGTTACTGGTTGATTTGAATATCGGAATATATTAAGAAGAAAATTGTATTCTTTTTTTTACGAAATTTCCTCTTTAAATTTAATAGTTAAACTTATTGGGTGTTTCACTTTTAAGTTTAGCCCATTCCGAGAAAACTTGCTTGCCGACTATAAAAACACGATTTTAAGAAAAACGCTATTAATATTTTCAAAGCACTTTACTTTACTAAGCCACGTTAATACAAATGTGTATAAAATTTTAGAATATTCGCCGGATTGACAAGAAACTTTATTTGTGTGTACTTGAATATATGTATGTAACTGAGGGCCTGCCACTAAAAAAAAGTGTGTGCTGATGTTAGCAACTAGCAAATATATTGAACCTAAACATACCTTATGTGATACTAATCGACTCAGTATAATTTTTCAGCTCATTAATTTGAGACTCAATTCTGAAAATTGCACGTGGAAGTAGTCCCAAAAATAAGAACTTCTGCATCAAGTTGGCTGCAATAATATTTTAATGGCCATACGAATTTTTTTGCTCAAGGTGGATTTTTATAATTTTTTCTATATATTAACACGGTTATATCTCGGTATACCGTACGGAATATCTGTGTCTGAAGCAAAGTTGTAGATATTGAATAGGAGAAAAAAAAGTGGAACCCGAAAAAAGTGCATCCAGTACCTTAAAAATCGCAAAAGTGCCCATTTTCCCCCATTTTAAATAGGTAGGGTAAAAACTAGGTTAGCTAAAAACTATTCCCTTTATTCTTCCCATAACCTATTTTGATGACAACAGCAAAATTCACTGAATTTGTGGGAGGCAATCCCTGAGTGTTGACACAATAAAAATAAATCCATTTTGAACTGCCGTTGCTTTAAAGCAACACCTAATTTCAAATCCCGATAAATTAAGATAGAAGTATATCGCTCTTCGATAAAAAGTAAGTCATAGTGTTGCACTCTGAGGTGGCCATATAAAGTTTTTAGAAAATGAATTTTTTACATTTTTATAGTAATTTTTAAAAAAATTATTTGAATATAGAGAAAAGAAAGCTTTTATAAAAGTGCTATGCTAATTAGGTTAAGGATATCTAGAAATTTGTCCGCGGTTACAACAATTCGGTTTAGAATTCTTACCTTAGTAGGACTTTTCCCTTTTTGCCCCTCCCCGATGGATTTCCATAAATTACGACGCAGCTGATGTTTATATCGGTGGGGGAACCTACATAACAAATATCAAGTTTCTAACTCCATAGGCTGGTCAGACCATGAAGTTTATGAAATTAAGAAAGTGTTTTCGCTCTAATCCAATAAAATACATATGCATTTATATCAAATATTTGTATGCAAATCTAATCTGCAAGGCTTAGTTTTGGAATATTGATAATCTTTATTTATTAGTATAATTCTCTTTAACAAATGTGGTTGATTTATAATCGAGCCTGCACGCAGAGAAAAAACATGATTAATGAATGGTCACTACGACCATATTTATTCATATTAGCCTAATATGTTTACTCTAATAAATTTATTATAGCCCTAGAATAAATTGAACAAAAATTTTTTGTCTTAACCCTTTAACCACTAAGACCGTCTACAGAAGGTCATCACTAAAGTCAAATTATAGGTACATCCAAAGCAATAATCGCCAACGATATTTTTGTCTGTTTGAATTTACCTTTCGAACAGTGCCGGTTTGAACACGCTTAGTTGAATAGTTTGATAGATACACCCATTTCTGTCAAGATTTTTGTCAAAAAAGACACGAAAATTATTTATGATTTTGGTGCAAAATTGAAACTAAAAAAAAAAAAATACTTTCCAACAGCTCAATCGACTCGAAATTTTTTTACAAAGTAGCTTCAATCTGTATTTTGATAATTTGTTGCGTGTTTGATTTGTGAAACAAATATTTTTGTTTGAGTCAAGCTTTTTGTCTTCAGGTTGTCTTTCATTTTTTCCACCTGGTGCTTTCAGAATAATTTTTTTTGACAAATGGACTTCACATTCCTGCTTTTTAGTCCAAAATGATACTAGAACCAAATTTTCATAACAAAATACCTCGTATTTCGACTCCAGTGGTTAAAGGGTTAAGCATATTATTAGTTGCACACAAAAGTGTATGTTTATTACAAAAATTTATGTTTGCCTTTTAAACACATTCTCTAAATGAGCAAACATTTATTGTCAAAATTAACAGTGTGTGTTTGAAAAAAAAAATAAAATTTTCTCCCACGTCATTTTCCGTTCGCCAGCGATAGTTAATAACATGAATGAGTATAAAATAATAAAAACATTTTTCGGGGAGCAAAAGGCTGATATAAATTATTATACGTTTATTGAAACAGGTAAGTAATCTATAAACATATAATTAGAAAAATACATACCTATATCCATACATGTATAAATACGTTTAAATTACTTTGTCTTTCTTGCAGCCAAAAAAGCATACAACATTTAATACGCCATTGAAATTTTGACGCTGAATTTTGTGATAAGCCCCGAATTTTTTTCAATAACAGTTCAACAATATACTGATACAGTCGATTTCATAATAGAAATTAAAGGTACGTTTGTCTTTGTGCGAGGAAAAAAATATGTTTTTATGTATACCTTTTTAATAAAAAATAAATCTTTGAAATTATATTTTCTATTTGTTTTATTGTGAAAACCATATAACATCTTGACATAGACATTCTGCATGGTATTGGAAAATATAGAAACATGGTTTGAAAGACCGTTTGCGTTTTTCTTGTGAACATAATAATATGTTTGAGATAATAATTAGCTATAAATATTATAATAATTATTTTAGTTTTCTTCGATCTTCTCTATTCATTTAATATTCCTTATCGAGCTAAAGATCCTTTATTTATGAAAAAAAATTTAATTTTAAATATTTATTTATCCCAATATTTCGTCACCACATTGGGTGACTCCCAGTTAAAAGAGAGAATTTTCCGGTTTTGAAAATGATAGCAGATAGTGAGGACTTTATAAAAACTTAAACGGGAACAGAGTAACAAGAGATAGCGAGGAATAAATTTACAAATATTTTAAGTAGGCATTTAAATAGGGAAAATTTAACGAATAGGGATACATTTTTGTTGGATAAGGTAGATAGAACTAAAAACTTCTTAAAAAATAATAAGGATCTACTTATTTTAAATGCAGACAAGGGAAATACCACTGTGGCAATGAATAAGTGTGATTATATTTTAAGAATGAATGATATTGTGGATTACCACATACAGATTATCAAATAGGGATCCAACAAACAAATTACAGACAATAAATAATAATTTAGTTGAAGATCTTTTCAAATTAAAGATTATAACATCTTTGGAAAAGAACAAACTTAAGACAAATATATCTGTTGCACCTAGATTATATGGGTTACCTAAAATCCATAAGGAACATTTTCCTTTAAGACTAATATGTTCATTTATTTATTCCCCATTATATGAACTTTGTAAATATATTACAAACATTCTTAAAAAGATAACTGAAAACTCTAAATATAATGTAAAAGATTCCTTACATTTAAGAGAAAATATACAAAATTTAAAGATACAAAATGATGAAAAATTTATTTCACTTGATGTTGTATCTTTATTTCCGAGTATACCAATTGATATAGCTTTGGATATTATCGAAGAAAAGTGGGATGTTATAAAGGATTATACAGGAATTGAAAGGAACCTTTTTATACGTATTCTAAAATTTTGTATAATAGACAACAGATATTTTAAATATGATAATAAAATATATTTACAACAACAAGGACTTCCAATGGGATCTCCAGCTTCACCAATTATAGCTGATATTGTAATGGAAAATTTATTAGATTCTTGTATAGAAAAATTAAATGTGAAACCAAAAATCATCACAAAATATGTTGATGATTTATTTTGCATTATTTCGAATGATTCAATTAGTGATATTTTATCAACTTTTAACTCATTTCATGACAATATAAAATTTACGATTGAGAAAGAATGTAATTCTAAAATTCCCTATTTAGATACATTGATAATAAGAAAGGGTGAGAGTTTATTACTAGATTGGTATCAGAAACCAACAGCTTCTGGAAGAGTTATTAACTATTTTTCTAAATACCCAAAAATAATCATACTTAATACGGCTAAGAATTTGATTGAAAGGATATTAAAGATAAGCGATACAAAATTTCATAAAACTAATATAGAAAAGTTTAAAAATATTTTGTTAAATAATAATTACCCAATTCAATTAATCTGTAGATTGATAAGACAATGTAAAAACCAGAATAATTTAGTTACGAGAACGGTTACTTAACATAAAATTTATAAATCTCTAACTTATGTTCCTCTTATATCTGAAAGATTAGAAAACTCGAAAATTTATGATAATAAGAAATATATAGTAGCCCATAGAACATATTACACATTAGGTAGATTATTTAGCAAAACGAAAGATAAAATAGATAAATCTGAAATGTCCAATTTAGTTATAAAATACCTTGTAGTGGAAATGATAATGAGAATTGTAGTAATGTATATGTAGGTACAACAAAGAATAAATTAAAAACAAGAATTGCAGGACACAGATCTCATCAGAAATACAGGAACACTATTTCTACACAGAAAACAGCATTATCATTACATTGCACGAATTTTAATCATTATCCTGATTTTGGTAGGACGTCAATTTTAAACACGGAAAATAATTACAGACGCAGATATATGTTAGAAATGTTACAAATTATGAAAGTACCATCTACACAACGAATTAATTATAAAACTGACATAGCAAATATTGCACAAAATTACAGACATTTAGGTTATAAAAACTAGGATAAATATTATTATGTTAAATAACATGTATATAAAATATTTTTGTTCATGTAATATTTTAATTTTTCAAATATTGTTATTTTTGTTTTCTGTGATATTTTTATTTTTTAATATTGACAAAAAATAATTTTTGATTTACCGCCTTTTTTAAAAAAATTGTTATATATAAGTTTTTTGTTTTTAATTTTAATTTATTAGTTATAAAAAAAGACAATTTCCCCTGAAGAAGTCACCCAATGTGGTGACGAAATATTGGGATAAATAAATATTTATAATTAAATATTTTTTTTTTATAAATAAAGGATATTTAGCTCGATAAGGAATATTATATAAATATTATATCTGAACATATGTATATTGTTACTTAAGACGTGTTTGACACAATCATAAACACAAACATTAATGATAGTTTGCGATTGTGATTGTATCAACCATGATTTTTCTTTGCGTGTGGTCGACCGGTGAAGCTGGACAGCTTTGAGAACATAATTTTTTTAGGGAAACCAAACTACAAGGAAAATTTAAAAATATTTTTAAAACAATTCCAAATAGAATAAAATAATTTTAAACTCAGTTTAATATTATTTTAATATTAACTAAATAATTTTGATGTAAGTTAAAATGACATCAAAAACTTAGTCCTAAATATTTATCATATTTACAGCTAAATTCTCACTCCCTTTTTTAATGTTAATCAAAAAATTGTTAAAATCTATCACAAAATGTGGTATGAATGCATTTTAACGTTGATATTTTGTACGTGCTGATTGACTACTATGTCACTATCATCACCTTTTATCAAGCAAATGTATGATAAGTTAATGTAAATGTATACATTTTAGTGTGCATGTGTGTGCGTGTGTTGGCTTGTGAATATATTTGTAGTGTGGTTATATGTTTAAGCATTTGTATGGATATATTGTTCAATAGGCTGAAAAACCACATACATACAACAAAGTGAGTTGATGATGGCACAGAAAAATATACATATAAATGTGCATTATTAAAGGTTTTCAATTTGATTGTTGTTTTTTTTTAATATATTTTGTTTCTATAAAATGTGTTAAAATGTTGAAATGATGTGACAATATTTTATTAATATTATATGTATTCATTTTAAAATAAATGACGTATGATTAATTTTAATTTTTTTTTAATATTCATCATACGCATAGTAGTCAGGTATATAAAAGTAATAACTACACAGTTTGCATTCAGTAAAAAACTAGTATAAATGATTTAATTTTTCTTAAATAACGTAAATAAAATAAAGAAAATTTACCCTTTTTAAAATTTTTTAAAATATCTCCTTTATAAAAATAGCATTTTCATATTTTGGGATTTTTTAAATTATAATGTGTATTATTCAGTTTAATTTCTTCAGGGATTTTTTTTTTTTTTTAATTGTCAATTTTAAAAAATATTAAAAATTATACAGCGTCGTTTGTAGTTTGTTTCTGTATTTAAAACTGTTGTATTTTCAAAATCTGGTGCATGATTAATAGTGGCACAATGTGATGATAATGCAGTTTTCTGAGAAGCTGTATTCTTGTATTTCTGATCTAATATATGTCCAGCTAATCTAGTTTTTAATTTGTTCTTTGTGGTACCTATATATACTTTACTACATATTTCATTATCTTTACCCTTGCAAGGTATCTTGTAAATAATATTAGATCTATCGAGTTTCTCTGTCCTATCTTTCATTTTACTAAATAATCTATCTAATGTATTATATGTTTTATGAGTCATCCTTTAATTATTGATATCATAAATATTAGAACTTTCTAATTGATCAGAAATCATTGGTACATAAGTTAAAGACTTGTAAATCTTAGGTTCAGTAACTATATTCACACTACCTTCCCTATGTCCATTATACTGTCCAATCAATTTCTAAATCAATTCTCTTTGAAAATTAGTATCCTCTAAAAATTCTTTATCCTTATTTTATTATTTCTATGAAAAACTATATCACTTATATTTAAAATTTTATCTATAAGATTTTTGGCAGTATTTATAATAACTCTTCTCGGATGTTTTGTATAATAATTAATAATTCTACCCGAAGAAATTGGTTTTTGGTACCAATCTACTAACAAGTTATTCTATTTTTAATATCCTGGTGAAATGAATTAAATATTTAATTGACATATTTAATTAAAACAGATACACAATGTAGCTCAGAATTACAGACATTTAATTTATAAGAATAAGATAGGAAATTAAATAAGTTTATAAAAATGTAATAGAATAATTTTTGTTTCCTGTGTATAATTTTTAATATTTTTTTAAATAGACAATTTGGTTGTTTCATGAATTTTGATTTTTTTAAAAATTTGTTTAAAATTGAAAAAAACAAAAAATCCCTGAAGAAGCTATCCATTGAGATAGCGGAATATTGGATAAAAAATAAATCATTTTGTATAAAATAGACCTTGAGCTTGACTAATTATTACCTGGAATTTATAATGTGTATTCTAAAAACTTTCCTAAAGAAGATAGAAAAAAAAAAAAATAATGTATTTAACAAAATCTATACAACACTAAGTTTATATTGTGTCAAAGAAGCAATATATGCATCACTACTACGACAAAAGCATCACTTCTTTTCGGATGATTTCATCGACATTGGCGTGTCATAGGATGGATGTATTCAAATATAGCTACTGGCATTACTCATACTTTAGTCTCTGCATGAGTGGAAAATGTTGATATACTTTGTAGTATTTAAGCTTTAATGGAAATTTAATTCATAAGAATGCAGAAAAATAAGTTTAAAAAAACGAACTTTTTGCATGGATATAGAAATACTCTTTATTAGAACAAATAATTAATTCTACATTAGTGAAAAAGCATTTTTGGCAGCTTTGAAATATTTTTCAAAAATTTTAGTGAATTTTTAAACAAATTTAAAAAAAAATTTGGACAATTTTGAAACCTTATCGGGCAATTTTAAATATTTTTTACACAATTTTATAATTATTTTAGATAATTTTAAATAGTTTTTCACAATTTTAAAATTATTTTGGTAAATTCTGAATTAAAACTGGAAATGGTGTAGTGATAAATTAAATACACAATGCAAAAATTAAAAAAAAATGAAAAAATGCCCCGCTAGTTTCAATTAAAGGTTAAAGAAATCTGTTTTAATTGATTTTTAAAAACTTTTATTAAAAATGAAAACAAAAATATAAAAAATTATATAATAAAACAATTATAAAAGTTCATCAACACTATTTTTTCAATGAAATTTTTTATTTTGAATGATCAAAAAACCATATTTTGAATAAATGCTTTAAATTCATAAAATATGCAAAGAGTGATTTATAAGATATGCATTGGGTTAATATGCAAATCACTACATTTGATATATAAACATATGCATTATTTTAAGAGTTTCTTAAAATAACACCAAAATATCATAAAAGAATATTATTTGAAGTTTAGGAAGAAGCAATGAAAGAAGTAATAGTCACAGAATGACTAACGTTTTTTTTTGCTGGGTATATAAATATTCCCTTTAATATAAATAAGGATTATAGTTTTTGTTTAGCATTTTGCATATCAATGTTTTCCAAATGATTTTAATTATTTTTAATATCTTCTATGTAGTATTTATTGTGGAAGCCTCAGCTGTTTCTATATGAAAATTGTAATTAAAAATAAAATTTAAAATATATTTTACAAAAAAAAAGAATATAATTATACTATGTACATTACTCATACGTCATATGGGTCAGACAAAACACCAAACAAACCTTTATGTGTTCAGAGACTAAATAGTTTATATTTTTTCTGTTGTGTATGTATCGTACTTTTGTGTTAGGTATATGTATTAATTTTTGATTAAATAGTTATAAAAAATTTAAAATAATTTGATTGCAGAAAAGAATAAGAAACTTATTATTCTAATTTCTTAATATTGTATTTGGTGATATTTTTTATGATGAATGGATCCCAATAAATACATAGTTGGTTATGATTTTTGAATTTCTGTATCTAACTCGTTCCTTGAATAACTAGACCATAATGGCAGTATATTACATTGAAAAATTTTCCTTTTGTTGGAGTTTCTCTTATAAAGACAAAATCGTTTCAAAAATTTTCACTTCTAATATTTTCTCTCATGAGAGTACAATGATATTCTGTGGTACCCTGACTTAACCCCAAAGGATATTATCCCATTTTGTGGTTATCTCCAAAAAACTTTCAGTCATAAACCCAGGGCCATTATGGCCATTTTTATTGGGATTATGGCCAAAATATTATTTATATTGTACTTACACCCCAAAGTAGCAAATCTTTAAGCCCTGCCAAAGACCGGCAACACAAAAGCTTTTTTCAGCGGAGTCAATCAAATGCCGGCTACCTACCAAATCTCTTTTTGGAAATGTGGTCGGTTAATTAAACCTAGTTCGGGAATTTTTCTTTAGATGACGACCGAGATTTCTTCGGTCATATTCCCAAATTCTAGTGTGGGGATTATGTTCAAAACTTTTTGAGACATAATCCTAAAATCGTAAATTGTCAATTTGATTTTGTAATTTGCAAAAATAGAACAAAGATTTTAATTACAATTGATTATAAAATTTTTCAGAGTGCACAGTGCAGAAGAATCGAAACACTTTGAAAATAATTTAGCCATTTCTTACCGGCTGTTTGGATTACTATGAAATTGTAAACAGTTGTAGGCAAAGTGATGTAGTATTTAAGTGTTGACGGTCCAGCCCACAGACACACTAGGAGCTGTTTTTATATTGTTTTGGTTAACGGTTTTTTCGATATCTGAAGCGATAAGATTTGTTTAATCTGGTAGTAAAGACCTAATTTAGGTCACGTTAGCTTGAGATAGCTGATGGCAAATTGGGTCCCTAACGTTACCAGTTAAAAACGATGACCTCAATACTAGGTCAATATTAGACTCCACACTCCCTTAGCAAGTGTCTTAGAATTCTAATTCTAGAGATTTCCTTCCTGTAGACTGCAATAGTCGGACAGTAGCACATGATATGCTCCAACGTCTTCCTATCCCCCGTTACCTCGCCATATTTAATGCTTTTTTGGTAAGAACCACAGTCCAGCAGTGACACGTCTAGGCCAAAATAGTAGACGTTCCATCGCCTTAGGATCCCCTCATAATTTTCAACCCTACACAATTCGGTATTCTTTCAAACCGTCCTGACAACTATAGTTGAGTCTACATTTCGTTTCAAAAATTAAAGCGGCACACGAGCCAGTGTAACACGACTGGCAACTGCTTGCCAGCTCGTTTGAAATAACTTTACCCAAAATGACCCTTTGTCTATGAATCTAATAGCAGTGTATTCTCCTGTTGGTAAAAAGTCTAGCTAAAGAGTGTGCAAGGACAATAGATGAGTATGTCAGTTTGGCAGAGACACTCTAGAGAAATTAACGTAAAGTTTAATAATCACAGGGACAAAAGCAAGGTCAGCAGCCATTTTGCCTGCCAGAACATTTGCATTCATGGGGAAGTTTATATTGCTATACGATACCCAGTTCCCAACAAGAAATAGCTGCCCTCCTCCATTTTAAAATCATCTGTGAAAAAATTAAAGCTCGAAATTAAAGCGGCGAAGCCGGCCAACCATCCATACTCTCCCATAGTGACATAGGGATATTGTAGTCACTGCTATAATTTGCATCTATCCAATAATACTTGGTGAAAAGCGCAAGGAAAAAGCTGATTTCAATTCGGCCCCATGCTTTCACATGTGGTTTATCTCTTGGAATGTACAATTTATTTTGCAATAATCTGGTCCGGTTTGTTGTCAACAGTAAAACCAAATGTTTGCAACAAATTGTGATATAAATTAAATAAAATTTCACTGCAATATCTTTTTAATTAATGGTCAATTGATCAAAAAGTACCAAGAGACCCTTTTGTGTCCCCATTCAAAGATCCAGGATTAACCTCATATTTTTTTAGTGTCATCACAAATTACCATTTTCTGGTCTTGAAATAGTCTCAATATTTTGGCGCAGATTTCTCGACCGTCCTACGCCAACTGCCCAGACACTAAGGCATTAAGCCGCAAGACACCGGAAAAACACGTAACAGAAGAAGATCCGGAAGACCTCATACTGCCTGTTTCCGCTGACAATAACGTCGGTGTAGCTGAAGATGTCTCTAGAATGATGGAAAATGTGGTAAAAAAGCCCAAATGATCATCAACAATGGCGACGACCACTTGAACTATAAAATTTTCAAAACCTAATGAAAAAAAAAACTTAAAAGTTTAAATAGACATTTAAAAAAATTAAATTATATCGTTTTATTTAAGAATATAGTAACAAATATTTTGTGTGTGTTTTTTGAGCCTGAAAGTTCAGGGATAGAAAAGGGATAGAAAAGAGATGAGGTGAAAGATGTAGGGTTTCACATATGGCAACACTGTAATTGCGCGAGACGATAAATCTTAGAACAGTTCGCCGTATGATGGAGAGTTGGCAAAAATTGTTTAAGTAAAAGTTTCTTGCCTTATTAAAAATCTATCGCAAACTGAAGTCATATATCTGGGTGTTTATTTATGAACGTATATAGCGCTCTCTTGTTCCTACTATAAATATCCAAAACATGATATAAGGTTCTGGTCTTTGCTTACTAGAAATATCCAGAATATGATGTCACTATCTAGAAATATGTACCTAGTGTTAGCTGGAAGGTTGTAATTTTGAAGAGTTGCCAGGCTGAATTTATTTACACTTTAGGGCTACTACCAAATGGCGATTTCTGTTTCTGCGGCAAAATGGAAATTGAATGCAAATTGCGAAACAATATACACATTTTATCAAAATCTTAGTGTTAAGATTGGGATTCTTTCATTGTTAGCAGAAAACACTTATTTAAAATTTGCCCATAGTATTTATATTTATTGGAATAACTAATTCAACTAAATTAATTTATAGGAGAGTACAAATATTTATTTCAGAACCTAATAACAATTTATGCAACTATTATTGTGGTTTTACAAAAGTACTGAACAACATTTGCATTGTGGGTTGGTCGGTTGGTTGGTTTGTTGGCCTTTTTTCTGTTACAACAATTGTTGTACATGTTTTTATACAATTTGCTGTTGTTGTCGTTTTACAAACGTAAGCCAACTTTATCTATTTGTTTGCTTAACAGTTTTGTAAAATGTGAACTTTTGCTTTTTATTTTATTGTGTGTTTTTTATATATATAAATGTGCTACAAATGCTGGTCTTTTTTTTTTTGTAACTGTTTCAGTTTTTTGTACAAAATTGTATACCAAGTTGGTTATGTTTTCTAATAGTGGTAGCCGTAAATTTGTTGGTAGTTGTCTTTTTGTTTGTGTTTTAGCTTACAACTAAAAAAAAGTTACCGTTTCAATAAAAAGCAACAATAACAAACTTTGACTGTAAGGCTACTATGCCACTAATTAATAATTTCAATTTAAATAAGATTTGAGTGCAACCAGCATCTAAATGAAGTAAATTGAACAAACACCCAAAAAAAAGGAAAGGATAAGTAAAATGAAAATTTTATGAATTTCTGTGAAAAACAGCCAACCGCATTATATTCGGGTAAAAGTAAAATAAAAAATATATTTTTTTTTGATATAGAAAAAAAATCTACATGTTTCTTGTATATCATTTATTTTTCAATTAAAATGTTTATTTCAACTTTAGTAAAGTTTAGTTTAAAGGGAAATTTGTATGTAATGAGTTTAATTTTAAATATAAATAAGGCTAATTGAGTTGGTTTAAATTGACTTAACAATTCAACAGTGAAAATATTTATACAAAATTTTGACAACGCACTATAAAGACTTCATTTCAAATGGAAGGTTGTCCGATTGTAGTCAAGATTTTAATATAAACACAGAAAGAAAAATTTGGTCAATTTTGATTATAACAAAATTAAGTTAATAGATCTGATTTTAGTATGCAACAATCACATTTTAATTGTGGTAACCGAATTTATTGATTGTCGCAACCAAAATTCACTTTTCAACTCGGTTGTCAAATTATTCACCTGTGTGTAGTAGTCAGATCTGTTAGCCCATTGGCTAACTTCTTTAGCTCTTTCTACCGTTCGGGAATCTAGCGTTTATGCTAGTTGACAGTGTTCAGCTAATCATTAAGAAAGGTGTGCGGCCATTAACCCTGAAAACTGCCGCCCAAACGCAATATGATCTGCGCCTTTGAAGGTGAAGAAGATCATGCTTAGTTATCATCTTTTTAATTATCTTTTAAAAGACCCTCAAACGCAGATAATCAAGGGCACACTAAATATTGAACTATCGGCAATATCCGAGTGATGTCTTGCTAATAACGTAATGTAGGACTCAATGTTGAATGTCGACCCATACAGCTGTGTTGTCGGCAATGTCGTCGGTAAATGTGGATGGTGTCTATATCGATGATACCCTTAATGTTCTGGGCATGAGAATTCAGTGTGATCTTCAATGTAATAAGCACATATTTTAAGTATCTAAATAAGCATGATAGTGTATTGGATTAGAGTTAAAAAAATATTTCACTCCATCCGATCTCCTTACTATTTGCACCAGTTATATTCTATTGAAGATGAAATACAACTCCAATATATGGGCAAGAGCTTCAAAGTCTAGGGCGCGTCAAAAAGATAAGGTCACTAATTTTTTGTTCTGTTTCTGCAAAAGTACAACGAGTATAGAATAGTACCGTTAACTTAAGTAATTGTTGCTCAATTGTTATTCACAAATAAGAAATTTGCTCCATTTGTTTACCGTTAGTTCTACTTATAAACCTAAATATCAATAAAGTATGTTTTGGAATGCGTCAAAATTATAAGGTCAGTTCTAATAAATCTAAAATCATTAATGCCTTGTACTTCTTATCAAATTATTGTTTATTCAATATTCAATCTGAGAAGACGGGAAAAGGAAAAGCTTTGAACTTAAAAAGGGTCAAATTAATGCATTTTTAGACTAGCAATTGCGAATGCGAGAAATTGCATGAAAATTGTATAGTTCGCTTTGTGTAGTGCAAAAATATTTAAAAGATCGCGATGATTTCGGAACAAAATTAAAACTCTGCTTGAATTGGATTTCAATGCGTCAAAAAGTATGGTGTTAAGAAACATTATTCCAAGTTTAAATAGGGCACATAAATTAAAACGTTAAGAATTTCCAAAAAATCACATGTCAACTAACTGGCATCAGTTACTATTTTTTAACTAACTTCCATCAGGTCTCAATTTCACAAATTTTTTTCCAGGTGAAAAAAATTTTATCTCGATGGCCTAGATCATTTTGGCGGAATTTAAGAAAGAAACCCATGTATTTTTCAAATAGAAATTTCGGTGGAGGTTCCCTTATAGTTTGGGGTGCATTTAGCTCTGGTCGAACCCTGGCATTAGCGTTTCCTTCAACTAGATTGGATAGTCCGGAGTACCAGCGAGTGCATTCTAATCATTTAGTGCCATATTTCAAAAAACAACGCTGCAATCCATGTTAACAGATCAACTAAGACTTGGTTTGAAGCATATGAAGTTTCTGTTATGGTCGACACGTTCAACAGATCTTAGTGCTATGGAGAATATAAGGGGACTACTTCTGCGAGAAGTTTATATCGAAAGCATCAATATAATTCGGTGGTTGAACTAAAAGTAGCAATTTTGAATGCTTGGCGGAGTATAATGATGTAAAAAGATGTACAGTTTAATTGGAATAACTTGCACTGACCTTATCATTTTGACGCATTGAAAAATGTACATTTTAGATATTTTGGTTTCCAAACAGAATTAACCGAAAACAAATGAGAGCAAATTATGCGTTTTTGAAAAATCTTTGAGCAACTAATATTTTAGTTAACGCTACTATATTATACTCCTTGTAATTTTGCATAAAAAACAAAAATTACACTCACCAAAAAAAGTCTGTAATGGCAACTGAAAATTTTGCTGTTATTACGGGAAATTCTAATTTGAGCCCAGCGGTATTTTTTACTAATCTTAACAACACATGTCTGCTGACGTGTAGTACAATGAAATTAGTAGAAAAATTAGTAGCCGCTACTAAATTTTAGTAGACTTTTAGTAAAGTGGAATTTAAAATCTGTTTGCTAAAATCAGCAAAAAAAAAATACTAAATATTATTAATATTAGTACAAAGTTTTAAATTTTTAACGAACTTATTATTGTATTTTAATTTGGTAGTTTCTGTTTTGAAAAATATTTAATTAAATTTTTTTTTTACTTTTAAGGTTAAATTTTAATTGTTTTTAGGGCTGATTTTTAGAACTAAAAAAACTTTTTAGTGCTATTTTAAGTGGATGTCCTCTTTTTAGACATGAGTCGGTATCTTCACTTCCGATCCCTTTTTTAATCCTATGTAACATTTTAGGGCAATTTAAGTTTGTATGTATAAGTTTTAATTATTAGAAATAACATTTCCTTCAATATCAACTTTTTTAAAATTAGTAATTTTTTTTGCTTATTTTAGCAAATCGGTTTTCAAAAATTTGTAAAATGATTTCTGAAATTAGCAACAAAAATTTGTAAATATTCTGTAAAAACTCTGTAATTTGTAAAATGTAAATATCAAAATGATTTGCTTAATAATAATGATTTTACTAAAAATCAGTACAAAAATAATAAAGTGGGATTGAAAACCGTTTACAAATTTTTCTACTAACTTTTTTTTCTGAGTGTAAGTGACTTTATTTTGATGCGCTCCCTACTGGCATATATAATAGAGCTCATCGGTTTGTAGTCGATTTTCCATTGGATGGGGAAAATTCTTTTATCAGCCGTATAAGTTTTCTAATATCTAAGATGTTTTGAAAACAAAAATTTCTTAATTTGAATAAACTTGCTTAAATTGTTAAGTGTTGCATATATTAACTAAAATTTATAATACTAAATAATAAGTAGGGAATGCGAATAGTAATATGTGATACTGGTCAAAAGTAGTCTCACGTAACCAAACAAAAGAGTAAAAGTTAACAGTGGACAACGACTACAAAATCTGCAATATATTTAGGATTATATAAAGCACGCACAGACAAATATTTTTGGAAAAAACGGCAACACGTTATGATTGTAACATACAGCTTTGTTCGTTTGACAATTTTCAATTTCAATTTTGTTTTCTCTACTTTTTTTTTTAATTTGGCTTTTTGTACTAAGGTTTTAACAATTCAATTTAGCCAATACCACATGATACACATACAATCACATTTACCAAAGGCACACAAACACACACACACATGCATTCATTTCAATACGGTTATACACGAAATACCTAATAGGTTTCCTTTGTATATGTTCATGTTATTCTTGTTGTTGTTGTTGGTCTTTTATTCAACTTATTTTTGTCTGTACTTTTTCATAAAATTCACTGTGAATTTCAATTGAATACATTCCTGTACAATAAAAACTATAAGAGCTTTGGTAAAAGGATGGTCAACATCACAATCACAAGCAGTAGTAACAATAAAATTGAAAAAAATATAAATTTTAATGAAATTAATACATGACACGCTGACCGCTAGAGTGTACATGAGCCTCATATGTCTATACTATACTAAAAGTTTGATACTTCGTTGCCGGTAGCTTTAGATATCGAAATAGGTGAAAAATAAATGTTAATTCTTATTGTTGGTATTATACTATTTAATTTAATTTCGTTAACTTTGGGCTTAAGTTTTTTAGCTTAAAGGGTTTTCACAGATGATTAAATTAAATCTCACCAAAAAAGTCTACTATGACAACTGAAAATTTTACTGTTATTTCGGGAAATTTTTCTGATTTGAGCCCAGCGGTATTTTTTGCTAATCTTAGCAACACATGTATGCTGACGTGTAGTACAATGAAATTTGTAAAAAAAATAAGTATGAGCTATTACATTTTACTAAAATTATTGTAAAGTTTGCCTTAATCAGCAAAAAAATGTACTAAATATCATTAATATTAGTACAGAGGCGGACATTTATCTAATATTGTATTCCATACATAATTGCCGACATTCATTCAATAAAAAAATATAAACAAACAAAGTAGTATACCTTACAACGGACACCCTGTATAAACAAACATTATTAAAATACACAAATTAACTGAATTGTTTTTTAATACACTTGTTTCACTCTAAAGCTGCTAATTTCTTTTGAAATTGCTTACGAATTTAAATATACAAATTTATATTTTTTTATCGAACAACATTTTTTTATTTATTTTTTTTTTTTCAAAAAATATTTTAGACAATCAATAGTAAAAACATAAACGAATTTATCATTTTGTTTTAATTTGCTTATTTTTGTTTTAAAAAATATTTTAAGTAAATTTTTTTGGATTTTAAGGTCAAATTTTAATTCTTTTAAGATAAGGGCTGATTCTTAGAATTTTTTAGTGCTATTTTAGGTGGTCGTCCTATTTTTGACCATGAGACGGTTGTGAAAAGTATCTCCAATTCTGATCCCTTTATTCAACTTATATTATGTAACATTTTCAGGGGATTTAAGTTTGTAAGTATAAATATTAATTATTAGAAATTAAATTTCCTTCAGTATCTACTTTATTAAAATTAGTAATTTTAATCGACTTTATTAAAATTAGTAATTTTTGTTTTTTATAAAATGATTTCTGAAATTAGCAATAAAAATTTATAAATATTCTGTAAAAATTCTGTAATTTGTAAAATGTAAATAGTAAAAAATGTACTAAATAATAATCATTTTACTATAAATCAGTACAGAAATAGTAAAGTGGGATGGAAAACCGTTTACAAATTTTTCTACTAATTTTTTTTCTGAGTGTACGATAACAAGGGTTAAGTCAAGTCGAATTTTAAATATCTTTAAATTGAAAAAAAATTATTAATTCAACATGTTTAAAAAAATAATATGAAAATCTCGTTTTGTACAAGATCATATGGACTTTTATATGAGCTAAAATTTTTAGATATGGGACAATAACTCAAAAATAACATCAGCATAGACATGACATCTTTCTTTAACTTTTGCAAAAAATTTAGAACTAAATACAAGGCGACGCAAAATGTATCACATTATCGGAAGATGCTGTAACTTTTGCAAATGATGACAGTTTTGTTTTTATATTTTTTTAGTGAACAGATAAAAAATACACACCGACACTTTACTCTTCAAGATAGCGGAATACTCGTGGCTATTTTTAAATGGACGTTTTTCTGTCCAAATTTATCTGGAGCACTGAGAATCCAGGTAACATTCCCGAAATATTGTTACATCTTCTCAAAGTCACTTTATGGTGCTCCATGTGTCATCAGACCTTTTTTTTTCGAGCACGCCGTTGGTAATACATGACTACTTTGGCTGGTGAGCAGGCCCCACTATGACCTATCAATTCTTATTATTAAAAACCTTTCATAGACCATTTATGTAAATACAAATAAAAATTTTTAAAATGGTTACCAACAATGGAGTTTGTAGACACAAAGAATGTTTTATTATTTTCTTGTAACTTCCTTTTTAATTTTTTAAAATTATTTATATAAATAATAACAATTTACACACATTTCAAACAAAAAATGTTAGAAATCGGATTTGAAGTTAAAGAAATATTTAAAATTATTTAAATTTTGGAAATACTTTTTTCTGTGCTGTGTCTAGCAAGATCACCCGGTTTGACCGCTCGAGACTCTTTTCTTGCAGGGCTTTTGACGTCACGGGTCTTTGTCAAAAAGCCAGAAACTCTGGAAGCTCTCAAAGGGAATATACGACAAGAGTGTCAGAACTTATCGTACGAAGTTCTCCCCAGAATAATGAAAAATGTGATAAAAAAGTCCAAAGGATTATCAACATTGGTAGCGCCCACCCAGCAAAACCACACATAACCAAATAATGGGTACAGCAATGTATAGCCACAGGGACCGATGGATTACTTTACACCTCACTTCATTGATGAATTTTCCAGGCGACGAGCCTCAAAATAATGTATGTACCAATTACTTTAGAGGTGATAATGTAAGGGGTTACTTATATGGTTACGAGAATGGAAAAAGTAATGTGTCTAAAAATAGATTTTTAAAAAAGAGGAATTTTTATAAAAAAAAAACATTACAAATATTTTTTTAAAATATTTGTAATTAAAAATAATGTGGTCAAGATGGGAATCGAGCCAGGGAAATCGGGTTGCCAGCCAAGAACTCTTCCCACTAAGCTATCGACGCAAATAGTATTTGATTGCTTTAAACTTAAATGAATTGTTGCGCTTCGTTTTTTCGCTAGTGTTATCAAAACAAACATACATTACCCTTTTGCTTACAAAAAAGCACAAAGTAATGTATCTAAAAATAGATTTTCAAAAATATT
The DNA here is from genome assembly GCA_949748255.1 of Eustalomyia histrio. Lineage (NCBI taxonomy): Eukaryota > Metazoa > Arthropoda > Insecta > Diptera > Anthomyiidae > Eustalomyia > Eustalomyia histrio. The sequence goes on along the minus strand of OX456525.1, from coordinate 13,559,562 downwards.
TCAATTATTTCTTTACATTTATAATTCATATATTACGCAATCAATAATGAGTAACTTATTACTTTATGCTTGCAAATAATGAAAAAGGTAAAGATCTATCATTACAAGGTAACGCATGAGATTATCGCACCCATTACCAAAGTTTTGCTGGGCCACTTAACCCAAATAATTTCATGCAATTAATGAAAAAATGCTTACAAATCCTAATAAATATTTGATGCAGCAATTGAATTGTTTCTCTGGCTGTATGACATGTGGCGCCGTCTTGTTGGAACCACATACCCTCCACATTCATTTCATCAATTCTAGGCAAGAAAAAACTGGTTATCATTTCACGATACCGAACACCATTGACTGTTTGCGCTTGACCTGCCTCATTTTCATAAAAAAAAGGTCCAATGATTCCTCCAGCCCAAAAACCACACCACACAGTGGCACGTTGAGGATGCATTTGCTTCTCGTGAATCACTCGAGGATTTTTCTCACCCCAAATGCGACAATTCTGCCTATTGACGAAGCCATCAAGATGAAAATGGGCCTCGTCACTGAAGATGATTTTATCGGCAAAATCAGCATTTTCATGTTGTCTCTCCAATACCCAATTAACGAACTCCCTTCGCTGTCCATGGTCAGCTAGCTTCAGTTCCTGAGTCAACTGAACTTTGTATGCATGAAGGTGCAAATCTTTCGTCAAAATTCGCTGCAAAGTGGATTTGGAGACACCAATTTGCTGAGCTCGGTGTCGAATTGAGGTGGATGGAGTTTGAGCGACATCATCACGTACAGCTGCGACATTTTCGGTCGATCGACCTGGTCGATGGCGCGTTGTTGTCTTTACATCACTAACAGATCCAGTTTCGGCAAATTTATCCATTAATCTCTTTACAGTTGACTCTTTTGGAGCATTATTGTGACCCCAAATTGATCGCAATTTGCGAACTGTAGCCGCAAAACTTTCACCATTTTGGTAAAACAATTTCACAATGAGAATGCGTTGTTCATTCGTGTAGCGCTTTATTTTTACTAACCTCGTACCTTCTACTAGCAAACAATAACAATTGTTCAAATGTCAAACAATGACACTTCGAATGTTGCCAGATTTAAAAATTGCGTTCTTCTTGGGACACCCTTTATTTAAAGAAAATTCAAATTATGCTTTGTTTCTTTTAAAGATTAAGCAAACAATCTCTGGGCGAATATTCTAAGGCCACCCTATGATATCTCATGGTAGCGTGGAATATCTATGTGCTTACTTTTAATGAAATCTAAACACATACATTCCAAAAAATGACTAAAATCGTTGTGAAAATTGTTGGAATGACTCAGATAAGGTTTTTAGAAAACTTTAAAAATAGAGAAAAATCAATAAAATGGAAAAAAAATTCGATTCGACAAATATCACTAAAATTTAGGCTCAATTCAATGCATTACATTCCCTGTGCTGACACTTGTTTTCCCATCCCGTTTTCTAGAGCTTTAATTCCATTATTTTCCCGTTATCTTCCATTTGATTTTCCTTATATAATATTTCAATTCGATTTGTTCCCCATTCCATTCCATTTCGTTCCCCTTGCCTATTGTTTCTTTACATCTCGGTCACCGATCTATTACATTTCACAATTTAAGTGGGAAATTACAAGACTTATTTAATTTCGATTTAAATTAAACTCAATAGTTGTCTTTTTTATAAATTAATTGTACTTTATTAATCAGATGCCAAATTATAACTAAACTACAACAAAAGAATTAAAATATTTTTGGTTATTCAAACAAAAGCTTATAACTAGTTAAATTGATTTTGTAATTTTTGTAAAGAAAGTAGATTAAGAACAGAATATTAAATTATAAGTAATTACCGATAATTATATATAATAAAATAATGTAATATAAGGTATTGTAGAAAGTATATTCGTAACTCACGCATTCTGTACACTTCAGATTTCTAGCCAAAGCGGCTTGGACAGGCCGTTAAGAGGACTATTTTCCCTTTTTAAAGCTCTTTTTTTAACCACGTTGTTGACAAAAATTTCGAAAAGTATTTTATCAATGAATTTTAAACATATATTTTGAATTTCAGGATTAGAAGAGAAACCTCCAGCAAGCGTCAATCAGTCACTCACGTTATTATTTCATATAGAGAATATGCTACCTAACAATATAAACACACATACATTTGTATGGATGTGAATATTAGGGCTTCAACTTTTTTAAGCTTTTGGAAATATAAAAAAACTAGCTGACCCCGCAAACGTTGTTTTGCCCTGAAATATTTTGGTTTTGTCTCCAATTATTTCTTTTTTTATAAATTAATCTTAAGTACGATAAGTAGCAGTGCAACATAATCAAGATGAAGTAAAACTCTTTCCGTTATATTTTAAATATCGTTTATTTAAATAAAAAAGACATGACCTTAAAAGGGTGTTTAAGAAATATCTGAAACATTATATTATTAATACTGAAAAAGATAGATATTAAAAAGTATTGAAAGACATTATTTGTTGATTAAATTTAACTTTTTTGAAATTAAAATATTTTGTTAATTATTGTAATGCCAATGTATGAACGATGTTTATGGTTTCCCTTGGTGTTGGTGTGTAAATAAATAAATTCTGTGGCTGACCAAATAATGATGTTTCACGATAAAATTAATCAATGATTTCAACTTTTGTTTGAATACTCGAGCGGTTATGTCATGGCGATCAGATGAACATTTACCTGGTAATAACAATTTCTTTATTTCATCCCACTGTGGGTTACAGGTGAATGTTATGAATAAATCTGGCCTGCCATGTACGCGTACGTATGTCATTGCATCCTGAATATACTGTTGCATATGACGTGGACTTCCTGTGTACGATGAGGGTAAAATGCAGATGCTTCCTACTTCATTTGGATTAAAATTGCGGCTCGCAAGTGTATATACTCTTCGGCTCTCAGTTTTGTTTGATTGAAGCGGATGAATCGTAACCGCTCGCTTTCTATCTTCGCGTACATATCTACAATATCTACAATATGTAAATAGCGAAATTGTAGAACGTGGTTTGTTTGATTTGTACGAATCATAATACGGTATGCATAAAAATTTATGGCACTCACTTTCTTTTGCAATTCTTCACCTTAAAAAATAGTGAAATAATTAATTTGTTTCTAATTTGGTTAAAAAAATCAAATGTTAACCTGTTTGTGGATTAGTTTGTTTGATATTAATGTGGTATCCATCATATTCTTCCCAAAAAATTAATGGATATTGTAAAGCATCATATGACCGATGTGAATCATGTATGACTTGAATGGTGTTGCTTCTACGCATAACTGTAGTGTCTCGTTGTTCAAAAGTATCTCCTACCATAAATACTGCAACTTCATTGCCCGTTGGAGCATTGAATCTGCGTGTGTGTTCTCCTAGAGGAAGTTTATCCGGTTTGATTACAATCATGTAATTATCAGTAATCATTCTTTCAGATGCATGTTTAAATAATTTAATAAGTGAAATTTTTTCGGCCAGAAATGTTTCCAAGGACGCTACGATAGATCGTTCTTAGATTCGTTCAATATGATTGTAGTGGCATCTTAAACTCACTTGTTCTTCTTCATCACCCAAAAAATAAATTTGCAAAAATTTCGGATGGTCTTTTGGTAATGGATATAAACCACCAATCTTATGGTGTACTTGTCCTTGTATTTTAAAAGTTGAATCAAAATTGCGACCTTGAGCATCAGTGTTTGTAATAATTTTTGCCCCAAAAGAAGTCATTTGGAAGCATGAATTAAATTTTCTGGTCTTTTTTAGAAAAATTTTGGAATCCGCACTTTCACCCAATAACAATGTTTTCAGTGGTTCCGGCGGTGAGTTTAGTGGTGGAAACACAACTTTTCCGAAACAACAACACATTACGGGTGGTTTATATTTAAATTTGAGTGCGTGACATTGATTACATTCATTGGACATTTCACCAATAGCGATTTTCTCATGAGCACTGTAATTTATGTCTGGTTCGTAAGCGAAAGCCAGACAGTTAAATGAGGTGATCGAAGCAGTTCGGGTTATACGCATTCTTTCGCGATTTCATAATCTATTATTATCGGTATTGCGTTGTCTATCAATAACTCTTCGGGTCTCAAGATGTTGAGATCATTCTTCAGGTGTTTGAGCAGAATGAATTACACGTACTCGGTTTGAAAGCTCGATATTCCGTTGTATTTTGAATGCCCATAAAAAAAAGGATACTTATTTTTGTTTAATAAATATATTATGTGAATTTGAGCCAAATCGTACCATAAGTAAAAAAAATTTAAATATTACGACAATAGCGCCACCTATCGTTGTTAAACTTAAGAGAAACCTGGCTCCTGACTAAACCCATATATTGTCCAAGTTTGGTGTCAATCGGTCCAGCGGTTCTTGAGTTTTTGTAACACGTACCCGGCACAAATGTTTTTATATATTAAGATTAATTGGCATAGCAGCTTGGCCTTAGAAAAATATATAGAGAATTATGATAGAAAGTGAGATTGAAAAAATCCGTCATACATAAAGCTAAATAAAAGTTAGAGCGTATGATTTAAAATTTGAAAGATATAAGTTGTGTGTGTGGAAATTAATGTACCAGGTCTTTTACGATCTCACACCTTGCTACTCTCTCGCGGTTGCTAAAAAATTACTTGTACTAAATAAGTTTCAAGTATGGAGGACATATTTTTTAACCCATTCTTTGACAGTTATACCACATGGCATCATACGGATTTCATGAAATTTTTACTTCAGCCGCTTGAAATTTTTAGGTCGGAACATGGTTGATGTTCCATATTGTGGAGACAGTGTTTAAATATTTTTTAACTAAACCTCCTTCTATTCTGGTGTAATGGTTAGCGCGTTGGACTGTTACACGGAAGGTTGCGGGTTCGATCCCCAGCGATAGCAACATCAATTAGAAAAACAATATGTATGATTTTTTCTCTCATATATATCGCAACGTCCTCCTTCAGTGTTCCCATAGCACTTAACCCTACCGAATTAAAATAACATAACAGGGCTATGAACTAAAATGCTTCATCAATTCCGCCAACTCTTCATCAGATGGTAGGCAGTAACAGTTCAAAGAATTATCATCTCGCGAAAATACGGTGTTGCCATATTTGAAGCTTTTTATCTTTCACCACCTTTCATCTCTTCTCTATCCCCTTTCCAAAGAAAGCAACACATTAATTAGTAGGAAGAATTTCCTGAGTGTTGTCTTTCCAAAAAAAAAAAAAAACTAAAAAAATCGAAAATTTGTATTTTCAACAGACTTGGATTCGGAGGACTTCCTCTCATCAACTACCTTCCTCAAAAATCAGTATACAATTCGAAAAAATAATATTTTTTTCCAAAATTTGGTTAATTTGACTTTTTCGCTGTATCCCTTCATGAAATATATTATTTCTAATTGATATCATTATGATGAATCCACTCAATTTCTGGACATTTTTGGATAATTTTCATTATTTCTACATTATCTTTGACAATATTTGAAGAATTAGTAAAAAAATTGGTGTTTTAGAAATTGACCTAAAAAAGTTATACCCCTAATGCACACATACAAGTGACAAAGTTAATTTATATGGTGTAGCAATTGTGGCAATTATTAGTCTTCTTTCATTGCATGTCCCTGATATAGACGAATATGTACTTTGCATACACTTTATAGTTACTGCTACGATACCAATGCTACCACTACTACTACTATCACAATTCATAATGGGCCTGAGCATTTATTTAAATGTTCAAAAACTCTCTATTGATTTGAAAGACTTTTTGATGGTAATTATTCTTTTTCTTATTTCCTGGCCCAGATTCTCCCACTAACAGTCAATGGGATTGTGGTCGGATGACTGAGGGAAGATCCAGCCATTTGGAAGTACTGTAAACCAGTCATTCCTTTACTATTTTGCCGTGTGGTTGTGATAAAAGTGCTGTTAAAAGAGCCATGTTTGATCCAACCTCAACTTTTTGTCACTAGACCGCGAATTATCTTTTAAAATGGTGAGGTTATTTATTTTATTCAAGGTGCTCTTTGGCACCAATGTTTAGCATGAAGGACAATAATGTTTAAAGCATTTTTAATTTTCATTGTAGGCTCTCTCCCATAGCGCAGAGTATTATATGCTGTTACCCAAAATGTAGTTTAAAAAGGATATTTTAATTTAATTTGATGAGAACATTTTTATGCATTTTCCCTACAGATTTGTTAAGTTAAACCAAATAAATGAATACAATTTTCATGTTAAAAACTTTCTGGATAAAACATTTTATTGTGTGTAGTTTGTGTTTTTCAATAAATTGTTTTTAAAATCAGACATCTCCATATAATATGAAGAACTTGGGGTTATTTTTTTAATATTATTAATTTGCTTTTTTTCTCATACTATTTTTATATCATTTATTATATACTACTTAATATAATTGTGTATAATTAAATATTGTAAAATAAATATTTATAAAAAATTATATTAAATTGTATCTTTAAAATATATTTTTATATATATTTATGTTATAATTTATTTACGTAGTGCCATTATTATAAAATTTTATAAATTTTATAAAAAAATTTATTTTATAGGATATAATTGGACTAGATAGAAAACACATATATGGATATTTTTGCTTAAAGACGAAATTCGAATTTAATTGTATCAAACTTTATATTAGCCCATCAATTTAAAAGTAGTTTTTATTAAGTAGTATCTAATTATAATAAATTAGATCAAATGTATTACAATTAAATGTTTTTATTTATTCATTTATTTATTTATTTATTAATTTATTTATTTATTTATTTATTTATTTTATTTATTAATCATAAAATTACAAATTATATGTTAATACCCTAACCGAGCACTAGCAACAAAGGCCTTCAGCTCGTTGTAGCGAAAACAGACCAGAGGCTCTGGTGGGAATTGAACCCACGACCCCCGTGGGTTCAATTCCCACCAGAGCACGCTACCAACTAGCCTACCGGGGCGCTCTAAATGTTTTTATATTTTGTATGAAATATTTTATATATAAAAATCGAATAATTTTTTGTATGGTTACCCACTTTAATTGTAGAGTAAAAATATGTAACCAATAGAATGCATTTCAAAAATTCAAACATTTATATTATTATATACAAATCTTTGTAAAATGTTATAATACTCTGTATGAAAATATAATTATGTTGATAATTATGTCGGTATAATAACAGAAAAATAAAACTAAATAAAAGATAATAGAAAACTGATTAGAAAATAATTAAATTTTAATATTTTACAATTAGTTTCAAATATGTAGATAATTTAGTAATAATTTTTTTAAATGTAAGCAAAATCATTGGAGAACAATTGTTGTTTTTTCACAATAAATATTCTTTTATTGGGTTAGTGATGCGTATAAGTAACAATTTTGATAATTTAATATTACTTATACGCCTAAGTGATTTATAGTTCATATACGAATTGAAATTGTATAAAAAGGACTTTCTGTATGTTGGGGCAAAAACCATAATCTGATTTTCTTTGAAGTGAAAACTCATTTGTTTTTTAACTGATTATGTTTAATCACATTTATGAATTTTGCCTTAATTAATCTTGTGCAATGGTGGAGCAAATTTGGTCTCTTTCGATTAGATTTTGCATATGTTAGGTTCGGTCGAAAAGAGAAGAGGCCATTCGCCCTTCATAATCACCCAAATATGGGTGACATGCACATATGTCAGAGAATCGGTATATTATGCGCTCTCCAAAACTCCCTATTAACATTCCAGTCTACCTGAAGGATTCAATATCCCCAGGTATTTCTTTAATTTTACCAAATCAACCCATCGCAAGCGCTCCAAAGACGGTATAATGTCCCCGTGCCAGTGCCTTATCCTACTCCTTGCGAAAGCCGGGTGAAAACAAAGGAAGTGCCCCAGGGTCTCATTCTCCTCCCCACAGGCCCTACACACTACAGAGTCACTTCATCCCAATTTAGGAAGGTGTCATTATCGTGTAGAGTGGCTTGTGAGAGTTCCCATCATATTGGCCAATTCCCGTTTCCCCAAACTTAAGATAACCCTTGTCCTGTCCACATCCAAGTCATCCCAAAGGACTTTTGTTATCGCACAACATTATCCGCATTCCAGATCTTCTTGTGTATGATGGTGGCCCATTGTCCAAACTCCGTTTTCGTCAATCGAAAATGTCCCTGAACAGAGTCCAGGTTTGATGCATCCCTAGCCAGCTCACTTCCTCCCACTCCACAGGGTCCGGCAACCCATATCAACCTCAGATGACCCCTGCCAGAGTAAACGTTTATCACCCTCTTGTAGTTTAAAACCTTCCTCGATTTTATAGCTTCCTCTGACTGAGCCCTAACGACATCCCGACTATCAATGAAGATGACTGCATCCCCAGAATAATCAGTCGCAGTTAAAAATCGAATGCACTCTGTAATAGCCATAACCTCCTCCTCAAGAACGGTGTTGTGGTCCGGAAGACGGAATCACATTTCGATTCCCAGATCTCCACAAAGGAAACCTAAACCAGTTCTTTTGTCCAGTTTGGAGCCATCAGTGTAGAATGAATTCTATTGGTATCAATTAAAATACCTTCATACCTCCATCGTTCGCTGTCAGAAATAAGAAAATCGCAGTCCGCCAATAAATGCTGTTCCGCCACACTATTACTTTCCATATCAAAGTTTGAAAGCCTTTCCGGCTTTAAGTGACTATCCCCGAGCACCATCAGTCTGGAAGCCGCAAGTGTAGCATCATATTTAACTTGAACATCTACCGGTCTGATGGAGAGTATCGTATCGATTACATAACTGCGCGTATTATATGTGGTGTCACGTTACAGATTTCGGCTCAAATGTTGTTCTCTAACTCCTCCCAAATACGACTGGTTCGCCAGGCTATCATCAGACTTCAAATATCCCCAGAAAAAAATGTCCGCAACAGTAAAATCTTTAGGTCTGGCTGGCCAAGCCAAATCACCGAAACGCGAGCTTGCAAGCACTGGAAAGGCATCCTTTAAAGTACGCATTGTGTTGCGTGAAGTATATCAAATGGCTCCTTCCTGTTGGGAACACATGACCTCCAAACCCACATCACCAATTTCCTGTTAGAAAAAATGTGCTTAGTGCATTATGCGTGAAATTTCCATCCGCCAGAACCAATAATTTTGCTTATTGACGTAGCCGCTGAGATAAAAATAAGTCGTTCATGCTCAATTTTAATAAAATGTAATCAACTTCGTGTTTGAGTTCCATAATCTTTCCAATGTATTATAAACGGGATTCGTTAATATTTAATATAAATAGGGTAATATTAATTATCCAGCGTTTTATTATCAAAAACTATTTTTTATAATTGATTAATTTTCTCCTTAAATTTAAAATGTAACTTAGACATTCTTATTTATTTTAAATTTCACCATAAGCTTTTTAGCAGGAATTACTTGACTTTGGTAACAAGCATGTGGTTTTATATACTTAACATTTCTTTTCCTGTTTCCACTTTAAACTCCAAAATTTGAAGCATCAATTTGTTGTTATTTTCCCTTAACATTTCAGGATCATTAACTCGGTCTAAATGAAAAAAAAGTACACAAGTAGTTGGAAGAAGAAAAATGAAATAAAATAAAAAATGGTCAATAGAAACTAAATACGAAAAGCATAAAATGGATTGCTTACAGTAAGTAGTTACGCATTAAGACCCATTATATGGGGTATTAAAAGAGGCTTAAGTACATTTACTACTACAAAACATTGTGCAAAAAAAAAGAAGAGTTGAGCTGGCAACTGAACCAAACAGGAAATAAGAAAAACAACTAAATTGTATTACCAACACATATACAAACACACATAGACCCACTCAAATGTATACACTGTGTACGGTAAGTTTTTTAAATGGCTGTTTGCAATCATTTTCATTTTAAGATTTTAAATAAAATACCCTTTTAAATGTACCGAAAAATATATAATAAGTTAGTTAAAATAAAATTATCAATTAATTTGTATTTTAAAATAAATCATCATTATTTTCTATTGCAACCAATATCTCTTCTGATATGTAGTTTATCACTTTGAATCATTCTAAAGTTTTTTACTTGCTTTCGACATTTTTTGTAGAAATTGAAAGTAAAATTGTTTAGACATAAATACGTGTTCTAAATAAAAATATTATAATTGCTTAGAACCAATTCTACGTTTAAAGTTGTGAGGAACAGATTTCATAAGTTTTGTTAAAAAATATCTAAATTTTTTAAGCAAAGTGTTTGAATACATTATATATTATTAAAAAGAAAAACAAATAAAATTTTCCTTTTTAAAAATGGTCTGACTATCATTACATGATATCAAACACAAAAAACATATAATGCTTAAAAATAATACGAATCAACTAAAGCCTTTAAAATCTCTTGTATATAACATTAGACATGGCAGACTATGAGTTTGACTTCTACATTATTTTTTTAACTACATGGCAAACAATTTTTTACTTTTGGTTTTATGTTTTTCCCTTTTTTGGTTGGCTTTTTTTAGTTTATAATACGGAAAATTAATGGCGGAAATTATCTAGGGTATAATGGTTGATTTTTATTTTGCAAAAACACTGGAAAAAGGGACAACATGTGTTAAATGTAATGAAGTATTTTTAGTACTGGAAATAACCAGCAGATATTTCAAAATATAATTGGCCTGTGTATTTGTAATGATTTTTCAATTTTCAAAGCTCCTATTCTTTGCACAATTTTGCTAGATACAAATTCCTAAATGGTCTTATAAATTACAAGCAATTAAAAAAGGGATAAAGTATTTTCAACCAATACTAAATATTTTATTTATGATGCTGTAAAATGTTACAAATAATTAATTGACTATAAAAGCCGAGGAATATTTACTAGTGATTAAAGTTTTTTTGTCGTATTGGTGCATTAGCACATACTTTAAATATATTTTGTAGTTACTCATATGTAGCAAATAAAAAAAACGATTTTTCAAAAATAATACAATAGGAAGAACTAATAAGCTAAAAACGGGAAAAATAAGTGAAAGCTTTTTGATAGAGATTTTTACTTCCCTATCAGCATTTTAATTTGACCACATTAATGTATATTGGTAAAAAAATTAAATTTGGAGCAAAAACTTACACTTAAAATATTTTGTAAGTTAAAATAACAGATAATGCCATTTACAAGAAATGATATTTCATTTAAAAACCGGTCTACATAATTTTCATTTTAACCAAATGACTTTTGTTATTTATTTGAAATATTGTTTAAACAACTGACACATCCGTAAGAAGCAGATGATTAATCAGTAAATATGAATGTTAAAACTTTACCTACCAATTCCTTAAAAAAATAATTGATTTAATTAATTATTTGAAATTGTTTCCGTTTTTTAATTTTTCTTTGTGTTTTCATCTACAAAATGTATGTATCGTATGTCTATAGACACATTTTGTGTAAATGTGTTTGTGTATCTATGTGTGTTTGAATAGAAATAATTTTGTATATAAACAAACAATATTAAAAAAAAATAAATTGAAATTTTTTGAATTTTTTGAAACAGACAGCAAACAAAATTTAAATTTAAAACACTGTATATTTTTATAAAGTTTCAAACAAATGATAAAAATAAACAAAACTGGAAAAAATCGGTAAATGATAGTAAGTTATTTCGTGCAAATGTATAAAAAAATTAAAATAGATATGCGTTTAATTAACTTTGTAATGCTTCTTTTATGATTAAAAAATGGAAATTAATAATGAGAAATTATTAAAGAGATAAGGAAGGGACTAGAAACCTGAAAATATTCGTTCCCTGTTCTATTGGGTATATATTTGAATTTTCACTGGGGACTTAGTAAAAATGGTGAATCAAAGCGCACAAAATCTCTCCTGGAGTTATAAAGTTATATTCCGATATGAAGATTATTTCGTTGGTATAGACATCAGCTAAGGCGTGATTTTTTAAAAATGCGTAGGCGTATAAATTGGGACAATTTTCCCCCTTGATGGCCTGTCAAAACCGCTGAAGCTAGAAAGCTGAAATTTGATTAAGCCGCACTCCGTAGTATACATCCGCTATAACGCGAATTTTGGAAGTTCCTACGGTGAGGGTAGAATAGGCAAAATTCTCCCCTTGACGGCCTGCCTAAAGTCCTTTAGAAAGAAACTTGGAACTTAAAATATAAGTACCCTGGAGTATGAGCTAACAAAATAATAAGATATATTTTCGAATTTTAACAGGGTCCTTAGTAAAAATGGGAATTCAAAGGGCATATAGTCTCCCCTTTAACGGACTGCCCTATCGGTTTCTTTTGCGATGAAGACATTATACTACGGCCTCTGAAAACCGCTGGAGGTAGAAATTTGAATTTTGGTATGAAGATTTCTCCTCAGATGTAGATATCAACCCAGATGTGATTTTTGTAAAATCGTACGGGGATGAAAAAGGGCGAAAAAAATTCCCCTTTTACGACCTCTCAAAATCGCTGAAGATAGAAAATTAAAATTTGGTACATAAGTTCCTCTTCCGGTGTAAACATCTACCAAGACGAGATTTTTGGAAATTGTAACGGTGATGGAGGAAAAGTCTTCCTTTTGACTACCTTGTCAAACTCCTTTGGCTGAAAACCTTAAATTTAAAAAAAATGTAAGCTAGAGTAACTATCAGGTAAGGCGGACATTTTAGAAATTTCTTCGGTGAAGGTCAAAAATTGGGAATCTCTCTATGTACGGCATGTACAAACTTCTCCTTTCAAGAATATGGACTAACCACTGATAAGACGGAATTTTTTTGAAATTTTATGGTCAGGGTAAGGCCACCTTGATAGCCTGCCCAAACCGCTTTGGCTTTATATACATATTTTAACAGAATGCCCAAATCGATTTGGCTAGAGGTTTGATAAAAGTAAGATAATGGTTTGACACGTAAATGGAAGAACGAATAGAATTGAAACACTAGCCAAATATAATGAAATATAATGGAGTGGGAAAAAAATATTATTGAAACACTGGACAGGGGTAACGAAATGGAATAGAACGGGAACGAGTAAAATTGAAACACTAGACAAGGGGAGTGAAAAGGGCAGTGGGTGAAATTGAAACAAAAGAAACGCAATAAAACGAAATAGGGAATGAATGGAATTGAAACACTAGACAGGCAAACAAAATGGAATACAATGGGAACCAGTAAGAACAAAACACTGCACAAGGGGAACGAAATTGAATGAAACGGGCAACAAATGGAAAAGAAACAGCAGCCAAGCGAAGTGAAATGGAATGAAACGGGAAAAGAGTTGAATTAAAACACTAATCTAGGAAAAATAAAAGGAATGGAATGGGGTAGGAAGAAGATTAAAAAAGTTATCTCTGCCAATGACTTGGAGAGTCTTTAAAATATGACACCTTATGGAATTTTCTTTTTAAGCAGGCCTGCCGAAACCTGTTAATGTAAAAATGAGGTTCACTAGTTTAGAAAATTAATCGTTAAGGTAATTTTTTATTAATTTTTGTTTATAACGTGGTAAAATTAGCGGTTCAGAGAGTTCAAAAGCTTGGCCCAAACCTTTATACTAAAAATCTGAAATTTAAATATTTAATCTACCGAAAGAGTTAATATGAGTAATAATATATTACCGTCACAACAATAGTGGTAACAGGGAAAAAAGTTCACTTGATTACCCAGCACTGCTGCAGCGATAAACTAAAAACTTCGCACGCAGACTCCTACCCCAACACTGACATCCAAAAAGCTGGATTTTTTAAATTTTTTGTCGATAAATCTGACACCTAAAATGTGTGTACCCTGGGGTATGAGATGACTCACCAAGCAGATAGTAACTAGAATTTAAAATTAATGCGTCGTAAAAATCATACCAAAAATTGAGAACTCTGATACTGAAACTACAAAAGGTAAAACTAATTTCTTTAAAGAGGAACATATTCAGGGGGAAAAATTAATTTACTGTTAATATATTCCGATATTTGGAACTACTGATAAGCTAGTATAAAATATATAGAATCGTTAACGTGCAAAACTAAAGACTCATTTTGCTAAGAAGCTCAAAATTTTCAAAATGCAAAGATGGACTAAAGTTGACGGGGTTACAATTTTATATGCGCTAGTAGGCAGCTTAGGATCTCCTCCAAAATTATTTTGCTTATATTTAGCTTATTAATGTATTTTGTTTGAGTAATTTTTCTTCCTATTAATTCCCAAAAAAATTGATTTTTCGGAACACCCTAATACTGAATCAGATATTTTAATTCTCAAAGAAACAAATAAATCATAAGAGATTTTAACTTGACAATTTGTGTAGATAATGAATATAAATTAAAGTGGCGGAAACAGAAGGCCAAAAGCATTCTAGCAACATATCCGTAATAGGTTCTAAGAATCAGACGATGGGGGATATCCCATTCCTTCCCAAAACAAGAAATGGAAAAAGGAAAAAAACCTTTAAAATCCTTAGTGTGACTTTGATATATATATTTGTTCCTTTAAACTCCTTCAAGAAAAATAGGGCCAACTTTAATATCCTCTAATAACTAAAAATTTAATACCAAATTTTTAAAATTTCAGGTAAATGGAGAAACAAAATTTCAGTGTCTTATGTTAAATGTAGCTAAAATTGTATGAATATTTTTAATGGCGAATCTATGTACATATTTGGTAAAAAAAAACTTGTTGAAATGTTTTTAATATTTAAAGAAACTAGTTAATGCATAAATTCAACTTCACCGGTATTTTTCATACCTTCATAATAACACCATAAGATTTTGAGTGTAAATAAATATAATTTCTAACAATCAATATTTGCACACAGAAAAACTTTCACAAAACTCATACTGATGTCAAAATTTTAGAAAAGCACTCAACGTGAAAAACAGAACATTTAATTAATACTTGGAATCCTTTGAATTGAAAAATACTAAAAATTCCTTTATCACTTAAATATTATTTGCCTCCAAATACAAATAACAACAACAAGTGATGCTTTACAGTGAAAAACTTTTTGCTCGTTACGCCATATACAGGTCAGTGCTTAAATTTTATGATAAAAAAATTGGCAATTAAATTTACTTGTTAACATTTTATATTTTGTTGATTTTGTATTTAAAAGTTTATTAATAAAATTTCAAATGAAACTTTTCATTAATTTTTTTTGTACAAGTTTTTTTCCCATTGGTAAGAGAAAGAGTGTTGGATTTTTTGTTTCGTTAATGTCCCTGTTGTTTAACAATATTTTATAAATATTATGTAAGGAAAACTTTTTAAATTAAGAGGCCACATTAAAGAAAAAAAAAAAAAAAACACAAAAAAGTCATACAACCAACACACTTTTCTATGTGGATTTTGTGTATAAAAATTTGTGTTCATGATGATGATTATAATGATAATGATGATGGGAGAGATGATGTTACAAAAATTACTGTTTGATAAAAACAACAAGTGATGATAAGTTTGAGTGTAAAGATGAAAGTAGAGTTTAATAAAAAAGAAAAACTTTATATTGTTATTTTTTCTGTACACATAGACAAAATGAAACAAGTGGCAACATTTTGTTGGGTAAAGGACATTTATACAACACGCTTCATCATGCTTAAGATGTAATTTTCAACAAAAGTTTTTAACAAAAGAATCATTTAAGCAAGTTTTTGAAAGAAGTTCCCCAGTTGTTATAGGAGAAATTGCTATTATTGAATTAAAATTTAGTTTGCAGTTCAGTATTAAAGCAAATTTTTCTGGATTTCAGATGAAAACACCAGCAGAATTTAATCAGATAAGTTGAGATCGAAAGTGCAGAAGAAATTCACCAGATAATAATTTGCCCTTTAATGAAAATACAAGGTATTATTAAAATTTGCAAATTTGGTTAAAAATTTCCATACAGACATTTAGTTGACCATTTTATTCCTTGCTGTAGCGAATTTTTTATAAAATTTAGTTTTCACTTGTTTTCAATTAAAAACCAAGTGAAAATATTTTACTTACCAGTCGCGACTATGAAATTTTACTGAAATACATCAATTTGTATGGAAAATTAAGAGGTACCTTTACATTTTCACTCACAGCTTTGTGATGGACTGATTTTGCTCATTTTGAATACCAAACCTAAAATCGACTTAAAATTGCTTAAGGATAACGATTACATATACTTTATGGTGTCTTAGACCTATATTTCGATATGTTACAAACGGAATGACAAACTGATATATACCCTCACCATATATGGTGGAGGGTATAACACAGAAAATACTGTAAATATTACTTGCACTTTTTTTCATATAAATAGAATATTTTTGGTCTTTACATTTTAGGACCGTTGTTGTGGCTGTTAGAAAATCAACTTAACCACGTATTTGATTCCTAAAAAGACAAATAAGGAAAATTTGTGCAGGCTCTGTCGTCTTCAGGAGACATAAGCTCATCTAAAACTTTGTGTTCTGAAGAGATCTTTAACTGGATTGAAATATACTCGTATGTATCAGCCTCGCTAAAAGTAGTTAGTTTGATTTGTTTTTGTAAATATTTAGAGGGTAAATTAGATTAGATTCAAATAGCACTACGCAACGCTACCAGCATAGGTCTTATTTGCTGTCTGGAAGTCCCCTAAAAGTTAAAGGTTCCGATATAGCTAAAAATTCGGCCAGTTAAGTTATTCCAAATGTCGGAAGGCGACACAAAACTGCCACCTAGAAACTTGAGTATCCTAACACAAAGCCGAGGACAGTTTCAGTGAACACGCTCCGACGCACAGTGCTTTGTCCCATAGGCAAAAATCAAAAATTAAGCATGGGCTCAAATTGTTCTTAAAAGTACATTTTTTGAAAGACAAGAAGTTAACTGAAGTAAATATGCAAACAAAAATTTAGTCTGATTGCTTTCGCCGTCAGTAGAGGGCGCCAAAGTTTGAAAATATTAAGCAAAAATTACTGAACAAAAAATATTGTTTTCAGTTGTTTCACGAAAATAATTCTCAAAAATATATTTTTTTAAATACTGATTTAAAGTTTTATTTTTTGAATACTTAGATATATTTGTAGTAAACCTTTAATACACTATTTAATATATATTTGAAAACAAATATTTTTTACAACTCCAAAAAATAGGTTTTTTTTGGTGAAAATTCGAAAATTTCTTAAGTTTGATGGAGTATAAAAAAAAATTATATAAAACTAAATAATTTTTTATTTCGGTTTTTGTAAGTCTATAATATTATCTAACATATTATTAAAAAAAATGTGCCGGTTTTTCACAAAAAATCAAAACATTGGCTTTTGTAAAAATGGCTTAATTTGTATTTTTACCCCATTTTTTTGACTTATATGATTGAATATTGACCAATTTTCAGCAAATTGGATATATGTACAAATATCAGTAAAAAGAATTAGTCACAATCATCATGTACCAAATTTCATTCGAATCGGATGAAAATTTTGAATAGTCTACTTACAAACTATTCTTTTAGCTCCCAATGAATTAGAAGAACATACAAGGAATATGGAAAAATTTCTTAAGTTTGATGGAGTATAAAAAAAAATTATATAAAATTAAATAATTTTTTATTTCGGTTTTTGTAAGTCTATAATATTATCTAACATATTATTAAAAAAAAAGTGCCGGTTTTTCCCAAAAAATCAAAATATTGGCTTTTGTAAAAATGGCTAAATTTGTGATTTTTACCGCATTTGTTTGAAAAAATGTATTATCTTTGATTGAGTATAAAAAAATTATATAAAATTAAATAATTTTTTATTTCGGTTTTTGTAAGTCTATAATATTATCTAACATATTATTAAAAAAAAAAGTGCCGGTTTTTCACAAAAAATCAAAATATTGGCTTTTGTAAAAATGGCTAAATTTGTGATTTTTACCGCATTTGTTTGAAAAAATTTATTATCTTTGATTGAGTATAAAGAAAAATTATATAAAATTATACAACTTATTTTATTATAAAATTGCATTGAAAACGATTACTATCGTTCTTAAACAAATTTAACATTATTTTGAAGTTATTTTACAAAATTTGAAGGAATAAGTGTAGCCCTTTTTAAAATTATCAATTTTTGACATATTTTCTCTATACATATGTATATACATAATGAAGCCATTTTGTAAAATTTATTTTATAATTGTAAAGTTATATTTTTCGATAATGGTAAATTGTATTTAAAATTGTGTATAGTTGCTTTTTGGATATCTGTGTAAAAAAAATAAAATCCCAGAAGTATATATCTGTATTAATAAATGGCAAAATTGGGAAAAACTTAGTTTTTGAGAAAAAGGACATGTGGGAGAAAGTCAAGTACTTGTACCGAATAAAAAAAATCGCCAGAGATCTAAAAAGTATCTTTTTTAAAAATTATTATCCGTTTTTAGTGCATTCTGATCATTAATGTAGCTAAAATTCAGTTTTTGAGGAAAAGGATATATGGGAGGTAGTAATGTCCTTGCACCGAATGAAACGAAAATTGTTACAGA
The DNA here is from genome assembly GCA_949748255.1 of Eustalomyia histrio. Taxonomy (NCBI): domain Eukaryota; kingdom Metazoa; phylum Arthropoda; class Insecta; order Diptera; family Anthomyiidae; genus Eustalomyia; species Eustalomyia histrio. The sequence continues at coordinate 13,541,066 of OX456525.1, read as the reverse complement.
GCAAAAAAGTATAATTTCATAAACTATTCCGAATTCTTACTGTATTCTTATCATTAATGTAGCCAAAATGTAGATTTTAAGAAAAAGGATATATGGGAGGTTGTTATGTCCTTGCTCCGAATGAAACAAAATTAAGCACTAAGCTAAATGACATAATTTAACAGAGATTTACCAATTTTTGCTTCATTCTGCTCATAATAGTAGCTGGAATTAAACTTTTAAATTTAAGGATGTATCGGAAGTAGGCGTGTCCTTGGGCCGATTTTTTCGAAACCTCAAATTTTTCTTAATTTAGATATTCTGAGCCAGCATACCAAATTTCAAGTTTCTGCGACAACTTCTCTAATTTTGCCGATTCACTATATGGGGACAAAGCACTGTGCGACGTCTCCAATTTCAACTCACAAAATCTGCATTCATCAGTGTACGATTTACCCTTCTTGTACCGTTGGTATTTGAGCTCAAAGTGCTCAAACTATTCCATCAAACTCCCTAAGTCTTTCCTTACAAGGGCCAAAAGCCACTCTGACTCCCCACTAGGCTGAGAGATCAATCTCTTTGTCTGGCGTTGGCCATAAGAATTTATTAAAGGATTAAATAAAAGAATTTTTTAAATTAACATGTTTTATTAATTTGTTGACGATAGCATTTAGGAGGGTTCCTGTTAGCTCGTACTCTAGAAAATACACATAATATTAAATTTCTAGTTTCAAACAATAACGGTACCTTTTCCTTTATTGAATCCCAAATATATAATAAGTGAATTAGCCCATACTTTAAATACCTAGATAAAGTAGTTTGAGCATACCGAACATTTCCATAGAATTTCCTAATATACCGATTTAGTAGATATGTACACTATCCCAAGTGATGGATTTCAAGTTGCTAACTCAAGAGGTTTGGACTGTATTGTAAAAAGATTTTATCAGTTAGAATTCCCATACTCCAGCGAATTTCAGGTTTCTTGACAAAGCAGTTTGTGCTGTTGGAGATAAGTTTCCTCTTTTACCACATTTTTGGCGAAAAATCCTAAAAGTATTATGTTTTTTAATTACCTTATACACTGGGAAACACAAATTTTAAATTTTAAGTTTCTAGACATGGTCTATTCGTTAAGAAGGAATCTTTTCCCTTTTTTGAGCCCCTATTTTCGCCACGTTCTTTATATTAATAACAAAATAAAGCTTATTACTGAATTAGCACATACGCCAGGGAAGATACGGGAACATGGTGATATGGCAAAGCTGATAAACACGCGGCCCTTTTTCAGCCCCCATTGTTGCCACTGCCATGGCGAAAAAAGTACGGGTACGTTCGTAAATGCAGTAGTTGCGCATCACTGCAGCATAATAAAAGTAAAACGTTCAAAAAAGCATCATTTGGTACACTTAAAAAAGTTTGTAAGTTAAAATAACTGAAAATATCATTTAAAAGAAATGATATTTCATTTAAAAACCGGTCAACTTAATTTTCATTTAAATTAAATGCCATTTGTTATTTATTTTTAAATGTTGATTAATCAACTGACACATCCGTAAGAAACAAATGATATAATCAGTTGAAATAAATGTCAAAATTTTACCTACCAATCCTTAACAAATAAATGTTTTTTTCATTTATTTAAATTATTTCCGTTTTTGTATTTTTTGTTTTTTTTAATATACTCGTACAATACAAAATGTATGTATGCATATGAAGCTATAAACACTTTTTGTGTGAATGTATTTGTGTATGTATGTGTGTTTATGAAGTTCTTGTAAATTGTATTGAAAAATTTTGTATATATACAACCAATTTAAATAAAAAAACAAATTGAAATTTTTTGAATATTTTTTTTGAAACAGACAGCAAACAAAATTTAAATTTGTAATAACTGTAACGGACACAAATAAACCACAAGTTTCCGTTTTGTGGGTAAATATTTATTAAATTTCAAACAAATAAAAAAAATAAATGAAACTGAAAAAATATGGTAAATGATAGTAAATTATTTCGAATAAATGTATAAAAAAGTTAATATAGATATTTCTTTGAAAAATAAATGTATGTTCCTTTATTTTTAAATGAAACGGAAAACTTTTTTATTAAACTACAAACAGTTAACTACATAATATTCTGAGTGTAGCACTGATTTGCGTCAAACGTTTTTTTATGCAAAAAATTGACAGTGCTGCCGCAAATTTTTGCAACTATGGCATCACTAAAGTTTCTGATGCAATAGTGCGAAATCAGTTTTCTTTTTCGTTTTAATAGATTTTTAATAAATAAAAGTCGTTTCATCTTTCTTTTAATACTTTTTTACTAAAAGTTATTAAAAAGTTGTCAAGATTTTCAATAATATTAATTTTTTATTTTATGAATCCGCCTTCTTTTTCGTTTTAATTGATTTTTAATAATCATAAGTCGTTTCATCTTTCTTCTAATTCTTTTTTTTATTATAATTAAGTTAACAAAAAGGTGTCATTTTTACCATCAAGGTTTTCAATTATATTTGATAATATTATTGTGAAGATGTTTTTCAGTTGTTGGGCAATATGAAAGCATCTGCAACAACTGATCACACATCAGCAACAAAACTTGACAAAACTGCGGCAGTGATGCTTAAATTTACTGCATTTACGATTGTATCCTACCTTATCTGTGAATAAGTTTATCCTACAGGGAACACAAATTTTTAATTTGAGATTTAACGCCAAAAGGTTTTTGTTTGCAGACCCAAAAGGGTGATTCTTTTCCCGTTTATGCCCCACCACGTGGGAGCATCAGTGCCAATTGAAAAATTTGGTTTAGCAAATAAATTATTTGGTTCTAGTAATCAAATATATCTTGAAACAATTGAAATGTATTGATTTAACCAAAATTTTGTCGTGTTTACCGAATTTCTGTTGTATTAATCGGATTTCTCTTGCCACAAACAAATATATCAGTGGACACAGCCGAAACATTCAGTTGGAAAATATTTGTTTGTTGCAATGATTCTGTTCTCTCTGTGTATAAATATTAAAACTAGCAGTGTGTCCAAAATGAATTAACTTAGCGATGGCACATATTTAATTTCAACGAATTTAAAGAAGAATGCGATTTGTTGCAAGAAATTGAAAATAAAAATTAAAATAATTACGGTAAATTTTGCTAATTTGAACTCAGCGGTATTTTTTGTTAATCTTAGCAACACCAGTCCGAAAAAATTAGTAGCCTACTAAATTTTAGAAAACTTATTGCCAAGTGTAATTTAAAATCGGTTTGCTAGAATCAGCAAAAAATTTAACTAATTATTGTTAACAGTAGTAGAATCAAATTAGTATAAAAATTCGTAAGAGCTACTAAGTTTTAGTAAATTTCTGTAAACTACAATTTATAATCGATCTGCTAAAATCAGCAACAAATTTTATTAAATACTAGTGAAATGGAAATAGCAGGAAAGTTAATAACTGCTGCTAAGCGTTGTGAATATCTGTACAAAGTTTATTAAAATAAATAAGTTTTAATCAACAACAATTTTTTATAAATAGTAAAATATAGAAAAATTTTAGTTTTACAAAAAAAAATTATTAAAAATGCACAAATTAACCGAATCATTGTTAAATACAATCGCTGCACTTTAAAGCTGCTGGTTTCTTTTTTATCATTTTGTTTTAATTTGCTAATTTTTGTATTGAAAAATATTTGTAGTCATATTTTTTGGATTTTAAGGCCAAATTTTAATTGTTTTAATACAATTTAAGTTTGTAAATATAATTTTTAATTATAAGAAATAAAATTTCTTTCAATAATTTTTACTAATTTTTTTAAAAAAGTGTAAATTTTATAAAAATTTTTTTTTTGCCAATTTTTTCAAATCGTGTTTCAAAAATTTTGTAAAAGGATTTCCGAAATTAGCAACAAAAATTTGTTAATATTCTGTAAAAATTCTGTAATTTGTAATATGCAAAGAGGAAAAAAAATATTACTAAATAATACTTTTTTTACTAAAAATCAGTACAAAAATATTAATTTGGGATTAAAAAGCGTTTACAATATTTTTTTCTGAGTGTAAAATAAAATTTTTTTCTGAGTGTAAAATAAAACTTGTTTACTGTTATTGAATTCCAATAATGCTCCTGGTTTCCCGCCAAACCCAAATATCAAGTTTATGTTGCATAAAAATTTACAGATTTTGATGGAAATTGTCTTCACTAATCCCTGAAATTTTAATGGGATATTTTAAGGGAAAGTTAACCCTTATGGGCATTTGGGGCACTGACTTATGTCCTGAAATTAGCTTAATGTTAAAAGGCACTGTTTGATGAAAGTATCTGCATAATAAACTTATAAGCATTTCAATTTTGTATTTTTAAGAAAAAACATTGAAATGATGCTATATGTGCATCTTTTAATGAAATCCTTAAGAAATGTGTCATTGTCTAGTGGACCGCGTTTTTTTTTTTTGTTTTTTACTTTGTGAGATCTTCTAATATTTCACAAAAAACCTTCAATTCGTTCTTGAATTTGATAGTCAAGTGTTCATTATAGCATTAATGGTGTGATAAATTCCTAATAACGATTTTTAATTTAAATATCTTATTCAAAGACAATAGATAAAATAGAAAAAATATAACTAATGCTTTGCCCCAAAAACGCTTTTTGAAAAATGTCCATATAATTTAGCACCTAGTGCTTTTTTTAATTTAATTTATTTTCTGTATATTTTATGCGAATTTCATCGAAATTATTTTGTGTCGCAGTTGGAGATCTTCCTTGCAAGATAAGCAACTCATTATAAAGAAAAACAATGATAGTAAAAATGACCAAAAATAAAAAAAAAAAAATCTTTTAACAAACACAAACAAAAATATTTTCGTATATTTAGTAACAAACTGAAAAAGTTTAATTTCTCAAGTTTTAAGTTTATTTGTTTCTTTATTTTTTACATCATACGTTTCTTTACACAAAAACAAAAAAAAAGTTTAATATTAGCAACAGCTTTTATCGTAGTGTTCCTTTTCGAAACAATAATCTTTCAAAGTTATCATTTGGTATCTTATCAGTTTGCTGATCACGTGTCTCGTTAAGGACATCAAAAATTCTATAAACGCATACGACAAGTTAAAGCTAAAATAGACAGTATGAGACAAAAACAACAAGGAAAAATACAAACAGAAAAAAATAACAAAATACGGAAGAAGTGTATGAAAGCGCTGCTGTACTATATAAAACAAAGGAATGATAATATAAAACAAAAAGTTTTACATTTTAAGCCTTTTGTTGTTCATGATATTTTCAACAGAGTCATTTTGATGTAGACCGGCACGGCACATTCATCCATGCAATCATCAACAACAGCCTTTTAGTTTTCATTATTGGAGTACTGCACTATGGGATTGAATAATTTCATAACCAAAAAATGTTACTCAATTTGGTCGATAATTTATAACACTTGCAACAGTTCAGATTGATATTTTCCGAACTATTAACTTCAGAAGTCTTTGCTTTGGATAGAAAAATTTCTATAGAAAAAACTCCTCAAAATCTGTGGCGTTTTCTGTAGAAAAAGAGAGATCATAATATGAGGGGTATAGATTCAAAGACTGCAAAGTCCACTTTTTTCACAAACGTAACTAATAATACCTCTTAGTTGTATTTATTGAATGCTTCCAATTAGTGAATATTACATTACCAGAAACACTTTTATCCCATAAAAAAGTATGTTCAAAAATTAAGAATTGATGCAAAAACGACAATGTCCAATGGACACAGTTGTTAAGCTCTTTTTCTCTAAACTATTTGCGAAAATGCACGATATTTTTTTTATTCTGTTTCTTTTCTGCAAAACAAAACTAAAAGAAATGAAAAAAATAATTTTTTTTTTATATGAAACAGTTACTTTTATTATTAATTGTATAACTTTGTCATTAGTCGTAATTATGGAGCTGAGTTGTTATGAAGTTCCTCCAAATCAATCAAGAAAAAAGGCAAGAGACACCAACAAATGGAAAAGGAATTTGGAAAAAATAAAAAGGTATGTATCAAGGCTAATTGATAACCAGACGGTGGTTAGATACAAAGTTATGTAAAATAAATGCAAACAACACTATGCTAAAAATGTTTGAAATATGAGAAAAGTTGTTTTTGTCTTTAATTTGCAATGTTGCTGTAGCTGCCGTAGTAACACCAAGTGGTTGTCAATTGACCTTGTATATAAAATTTTACATAACCTCAAAAGCGTTTGAATTTGCTTGCAGATATTCATCAAAGCAATCGGCAAAAATAGTTTGTACCCACAATAGTAAAGCTTACGAATGCAATTCACTAAATGAACAGGACATTCAGAAATTTCATAACACATTTTATGCGCAAAAAACTAAGTCTTATCAAGACGCATTTATTCTCAAATACTGTTGTACTTCACCAATCCAAAGAAGAAGACCTAGAAAAGATGAGAGAGCTCCAAAGACCTTCCAAACAAAATGTTTTGTTCGTAAAATAAGTAGTAAACGTTTGGTACCTGTTTGTCAAAAGAGTTTCTTATCAATACTTGGCATTAGAAGATGTAGATTAAGGTACGTTATGAAGATATTTCATAGAGACGGAAAGCCACCTACTGAAAGACGTGGTGGAGATCACAAGAGTTATAAATATAAGGCGAAGAAATCAGCTGTAGTAAGTTTTTTGAAATCTTTAAAATGTGTTGAGTCCCACTATTGTAGAGCACAGACTAAAAGACTATACATATCGAGTGATTTAAGTATAAGCAAACTATTTAAAATATATAATGAAAAAACATCAGATGAATTAAAAGTGAAAAAAGCTATTTTCGTTCAATATTTAATTCAAACTTCAATCTGGGTTTCAAAGTTCCAAGAGTAGATGTCTGTTCAACTTGCACGGAGTTGTGTGAAAAAATAAAAAGATGTGAAAATGAAAATTTAAAACAAACTTATATAACTGAAAAACGAATACATACATTAAAATACAAGGAGTTTTACAAATTTTTAAAAGACGAAAGTCCTGAAGTTTTAATTCTGAGTTTCGACTGTCAGAAAAATCAAGTTCTTCCTAAAGTTTTCGATCAGGCAGCGTATTACAGTAGACAACTTTACTTTCAAAATTTCACTATTGTTCAAGGACCATCTACTGCAAAACTCAACCGCAATAATGTTTTCATTTATACATGGACTGAAAATCAATTTTCAAAAAATTCAAATTTAATTGCATCGGCTGTTCATCATCGCTTAAAAAATACGCAATTTAATGACAAGATTGCAACATTACGCCTTATAGCAGACGGATGTGGTGGGAAAAATAAAAATTCTATTATGATTGGAATGTTATTAAAATGGTTTTCGCAAGGTCCTTCTTCATTGAAAAAAATTGAACTGATTTTTCCTGTTGTCGGTCACTCGTATTTACCGGCTGATAGAGTGTTTGGCAATGCTGAGAAACGAATAAAGAAAATGGAAAACATCCTATTACCTGAAGAATATGAAACAATTTTATCAGAATTTGGTACCGTCCAAAAAATTATAGATGTTTGTCCTGTAAATGACTGGAAAGAATCAAGCAAAGAGTATCTACTCCCACCTGGAAAATGGCATTTTAAATTCTCCACAGCAAAAACATTTTTTCTCAAAAAAACAAAACAGGGACAGGTTATTATTGCAGGTGAAGAAAATTACAGGAACTATTGCAATCAAAACAATTTTCGAGGTATCTGTAAAAAAAATTTTAAATTGGGAAATATGCAACCAGAACAGATACAACCATACTCTGTAAAAATTAATTCATTGAAGATTAAGGACGTTAATAATTTATTGAAAAAACACTTTGGCGAGCACTGGCAGAATGATGAAAGCCTTAAATTTTATGCAGACATTGTTAACAACTCACAAGATCAAATCGTTGCGGAAGATGACACCCAAAAAGAGGAATACTGCTCTGAATTCATTGAAGAAGCACCATTAATAAAAATTTGATTTTTTAATAATTTAAGTTATTTGCTGAAAAGTCTAAAGAGGTTGAATTAATCCTTTGTTAAGTTTTATTTAAGATTTGTATAACCTTTGATTTTTTTAAGTACATGGGCTATAATAAAAAATATTAGATTTAAAACAAAACTGTGTTATTTATCTCAGATCAAATCAAACAATACAAAATCCATATTCGATTAATTCAAAAGCAGCAATGTCCATTTGATTAGAGCAAACACAGCAATGTCCAATTTTATTATTATAATTGCCAGCAAACCGCTTTATCGATTTGGTTGAAACTTGCGTCATATCTTCATCATATTCTTATTTACTGAATAGCAGATATACAATACATAAATATGTATATACATTGAGCTAGAGGTTTTTACTATTTATTACGAAAACTATAAATGTGGACTTTGCAGTCTTTGAATCTATACCCCTCATATAAGGTTTTTTCAAAATTAAAAACTCTTCTGAATCTGAAAATTTTTCTATAAAAATATTCTCTGAATTACATGTTAAATTTATTTAGATTCGAAACATTTTTGCTACAGAAAAGAGTAAAGTTTTTTTCAGTAGGAAAAGTCAACAAAATCTTAGGATTATGAAAACTGTTTTCCAAAAATATCCCACCAATTTATTTTCCTACCGAAAAAACTTAAATTTTGAGGATTTTAAGTCTATTCTTCATTAGAATCTAAGGTTTTTTTATAGGAAACTGTCCTCAAAATGTGAGAATTTTTTAAAGCAAAAATTGCTCAGTTTTTCTATAGTTATAAGTCTTTAGAATTTGAGGGTTTTCTTGTAGGAAAATGTTCCTAAAATTTGATGGATTTTTCAGTCAGCAAAGCTTTTTCATAGCAAACCCCTATTTTGATGTGGCAAAAAGTCTTAAGAATTTGAGGAATTTTTACCCAAAGAGGTACAAGAATTTAAGGGTTTTCTTTTATAAGAAAAATTTGTTTAGAATCTGGTGGTTTTTACAAAGAAAACAATTGTCAGAACTCTAACTTAAGGGCTTTTTTTATAAAATGCTTTAACATTTGCACATGATTGGCAAAAAAACAAGGATCATATGTAAGATTTGACGGAACAAGAGTTGAATAAACAGGTTAGAGGGTTCGGGTTACTTTTGCTTACTTTACCCGGGGGGTACTTTCCAAAAAAGGTTTAGTCTTTAAATTCGGTAAATATTATAAATAAATATATTTAATTTTAAAGAGGGTTGGGTACATATTTTTATATTTAGTTGAATATTTAATTTCAATATTTAGTTTTAATATTCAGTTTCAATATTCAGTTTTAATATTTAGTTTCTGTTTACAATTTTAACTTTTTTAAGTTTCACTATTGCTCTTGTTTCTTTAAGAGCTGTTGATGCCGCTTTTGACGAGTTGAAAAACACAAGTAAAAATCTCTTGTCGATCAGCTTGGTGTTAGCTGTAATTTTTGTGGCAGCGTTTTTGGAAGGTCAGCGTTTGACCTTATACATTTTTCACCAAAGTGAACAAGAGTATTTAAAAACTTATACACCAACACGATTTCCAATTTGATGCCCACTGCCAATTTATCGCACTGTTGCCTTTAAGTTTTTCTTAACGTCGGTCATAATTACATTGGTTTTCTAAAATCTTGAAAAAAAAAGTGGAAACATTTATAAGTTATTAAGTGACTTTCTTGATTAATTATTTATATTTTACCTCATGTTGCTGACCATTACAGGTTAGTTGAAATGTTCCTGCCCTCGAAATGAAAGAATACTGTTTTTGTTACGAAATATATTTTTTTATTCAATATAATCTCCTAGAAGCTCAATACACTTGTTCCAGTGATCCTCCAATAATTTCATCCCATCTTTATAATGGTTTTCCGGAAGCTCTGCAAAATAACCGTCTACCGTTGATGAAAAATAATATTTTTCTTCTTTAAACCAGGTCTTTTCTCACGAATTTTTTCATCCAGCTGATCCGAAAGGCTGCAATAATATTCAGAGTTGATTGTTTTACCTTTCTGAAGATAATCAATCCACGAAATTCCTTTTGCATCCCAAAAAACTGATGACATAACCTTCTTCAGTCCACTGTAAACGTTCTTGTTTCAATTTAGGATCATGGTGGTAAATTTAAGTCTCATCCATAGTTATAAAATGACGCAAGAAGTCGGTTTTATTCGACTTAAAACGCTCCAAATTACGCTGAGAAATTTGTTTTCGATCCAGTTTTTGATGAATTGTTAATGTGAGCGGCACTAACTTTCCAAACAGTTTTTTCATGTAAAATATGGAGTACTCGTTCGTCTGAGATGCCAATGGCATAAGTAATTTCACGCTTAGTCAAACTTGGATCTTCACTAACCATATTATGTACCTGCTCAATGATTTCTGCTGTGGTTGCAGTTTTTGGTCGTCCTTCGCGTGGATCGTCTTTAAGGCTGGTACGACCACGTTTAAATTCACTAGCCCAAAATTTAATGGTGCGTTTTGAAGGTGAGGACTCTTTATACACTTCTAACAATTGTTCATAAATTTCCTTTGCTTTTAAACCCTTCAAAACAAAGAATCTAATGACTGCACGATATTCAATTTTTCCATATTAAAAAAAAAAAAATCAACGACACTTCAACTTCAAATTACTTGTAAGCAAATAAAAAAATGACAGAATGACTTGCAACTTTGCATGTGTTCTCAGGACAGTTATACCAACTTAAGAAAAAAAAAGTTTGGAGCTAGCAGTGCCATCTCTTGGTGAGCGCAGAAACTTTTCAACCAACCTGTATATTTTCCACCTACAAGCATCATCCAATCCTTTTGTGGGTGCTTATAGAAAACTTTTAAATAAAATTTATTTATTGGAGTTTATTTACGTTTTTTTTTATATTTTAATCATGGTTCTATTTTTCTAAATACTTTGTAATTTTGATTTTTAAATTTATTTTTAATGACGTTCTGTCGAGACTGCCGAAATGTTCAAAAAGTCTGGTGTTATAATGAAAAATGTAATTAAAAGTTGGTAGTAAATACTAAATTAAACAGATATATATGAACACATATGAACATACTAAATCATACATGGGATTGCATATGACCATTCATAACCATAAACGTCTATACATAGTTCAATGTATGACCATACATTATCTCATATATGACCATATATCTTCGGATCCAAAATTTGAGGTTATATGGGCGTATATGGTCATTCATGTGTCCTCAAATATGATCATAAATGACCATATATGGCCACATACTGTCAAATTTCGGATCCGAAGATATATGGTTATATGAGATTATGTATGGTTATTTATAAAGCCACGTATGAACACATTTATGCCCATGTATGATCATGCACTTTCATATATGTTTGGATTTATACATGGAAATCGATATAATATCTAAATTCGATTGTTATAAGCCAGGAAAAATTTTGTAATAGCAGCTCATTGATTTTTGCATTACCAATAATGACCGACACCTACCCACTGCACTTCTTCTAAAGTGAAAATAATGAGTTACTAATAATGTGTTGTACAGCTACTTTTATTCCATGCCAGCTCCATGCATACTGCACTACTTTTAATGTGAAAATAATGAGTTACTAGTATTGTGTCTTTACTAATTATTTGGCAGATCAAATCTAATTTTGATTTGGTTTTATTGAAATTTTTTATTTTTCAAATTATTAAAAAAATTAAATTTTTATTATATGAATTGTAACCAGTTATCTTTGTTTTAACCTTACCATTAACTAGTTATTTATCTCCCTATTCCTGGGAACTGTAAAATTTTATCAACCAATTAATTGGGTGAGATATATATTAAATTGTTTCTAATAAAATTATGACTATAAAGTCTTTATTAATATTGTTACGATTTTACTTTTTATAAAATCGCTGATTTATTTACCTTTTAAATAAATCGAGTTATTTCTATATTGCAAATAATAAACACTGTTTGAAATTATTTATAGCTCTATTTATTTATAACAGGCACTAAAAATTACAGAAATACTCTTTAATAGCACACTTTATTTACACGGTGTAGATAGACTAAACGTAAGCCACACTTTAGTTCTTAACACAGAGTTTCATTATCAACTGAACTGCTTTGCCACCTTGCTGGCGTTTTTATATATGCGGGTTAAAATAACTAGAATATGGCAGCACCGTCTGGAAGCTGCATACTGGCAACTTTGAGAATGTTCTTTTACAGTTTGACATAAGAAACATTAGTTATGGTGAAGGGTTGCCATTTAATTGTTTTATATTTCAGGGCTAACATATGGGGATTTGTCTTTCTACGGATAAATGGAATTTCTGTAACAATATGTTGTGTATAATCGAAATTTGTTGAGAAACTAAAGTGGGAATTGGCTGGAAAGATATCAATTTGTGATAGATTTATAAATTGGGTTATCAACGCAACAAAAATTGTATTCTTGTAAATAAAATTATAAGTTTTGTCAAAAATTTATGGCAGTGTTAATGGTTTTCTAACTGAATTATTTTCTGTGTGTAAGTGTTAAACTTTTGTCCACAATTTTGACAAAGTTGCAGTGATATTTTTAGAAATTATTTTATGAAATTCTGAAACATAGTAGATATGTTGTATTGGCTGTATACTACATATACCCAATTACCAATATAAGATTATTTTTTATATAGTTTTTCATTATTTCACATTTTATTTTATACTCAATATTCTTCTTCTCTTACATTTAATATGTGTGTGTGTCTTTTTTATTTTGTATCAGTTTAAATACTTTACAATCAGTTTACTTATGTTGTCCTTCAATTAAAGTCATTTTCATTTTCTTTTCATTCTATTGTTCTTTAAGCTTTAAGATGAAATCCAAGTTTGGTACACAATATAAAACTCTTTTTATCTTATATAGTTATTTATTTTTTTGTTGTTTTGTTTTGTTTTGTTTGATTCAAACATCCATCTGTCTATATATGCATCCATCCTGCTGCTATTGTTGGTAAAACTATTTGGCATTCTCACTACCTCGGCTGCTTGACTGTCTGATTTAGTGTAAATGAAACATTAAGTCTTGAGTAAAACAATATACATTCAGTACATCCTAAGAATACTATTCATTGCACGTTTCAAAACGTGCTTAGCAAGTTAAACAATTGTGACAAAATGCTGTCAACTCTGATTATCACTTGTTTCTCATTAGTTCATCATCACTCACCATTTGGTTGGTGTAGTTTTGTTTTTTTTTTTTTTTTTGTTGTGTGTTTTGTTCTATTTTATTGCTAGTTTTTGGTCTCAATTATTCTTTTTTATAGTTGTATCCATTTCGGTTTCTTATTATCTTCAAAAGTTTTTCTTATTAATTAACGTTCAATTTTGTTTTGTTATTGTTAAAAACTAATTGAGTTTTTTTTTTCTAAATGTTGTTGATTGTTTTTAGGACAGAATGTCGAAGTACTCGTAACTTGTAGTCGTAGTACTTGATTTGAAAATAATGTATGAAAATGATGTATGTTTTATTAGGGGTATACATTAACTTTGGCAATAAAACAATTAAAGGCCTTATAGAAATTTCGACTGCAGCAGGAATAAATAAGTTGTTAATAGTTTAGATTCAAATCCAATAAGAAGTGTGAGATAATATAGACAAATATTTCCAATTGCCAGGGAGTTTGAGCTTTACATAAAATTAGCGGACTGCAAAACTTTATTTGATCGAAGTAAAGTACCCAGCAATAATAAATGGAAGTGATTCTTAAGGAATTAATTTTTATTGATTCCAAAGTATCGTTTATTTTTGATTTTTCTCTTCAAAGGCAGTTCTTTTTCACAACTTCCAAAAATTTGATTTTTAATGATATTTAACACTTTTCGAATCTCTGACGGGTAACCAATTTTAAAAACAATCACATTGATCATCGATATTCACACTCACAATATTATTTCCTTAAAAACAAATTAAAATACATATTGAATTATTCGAAATTATAGTCAAAAATAGTACTACTGATTTTTCATTATATTCAGCCCAGTTTGTTGTTTATTATAGTACTAAAAACAATAGAAAGTCGTTTAAATAACCATCACTTTTTAACTGCCAAAAGTTAGAAAAAACTACTTTTGTGGTTTGTTTTCATATTGAAAGTTCTTTTATTTGTATGTAATTTCAAAACACAACACACACAGATGTATATATTTTTATTTGATTTCTGTGTATTTGTATATTTGAATAACTTCTTGTAATTTTCATTGAAATAATTTTGTATATATACAACCTATTAAAAAAAAACAAAAAAGAATTTTATGAATTTCCATTTTTAGAAACAGAAAACATCAAATTTTACATGTAACAGAAAATATCAACTCCTACTGAAAGTCTGTATTTTTTTTAGTTTATATTTTGAACGACTGATTGAAATAGTTAAAAAATATGTTTCTATGAATTTTAATTGATTCTTCATTTAAAAACAAACTTTACGTATTACTTTTTAAATAAAATATAGTCGGTTAAGGAAAATATATTGTGAGTGTATATTTAAATTTGACATTAATAACTATGCTTTAAGTTTAAGTGATTTGTTTCAATCTTTAACTTACAATTTACCAGATTTTAAGTTCTTGAAATCGTAATTATTATTGTTAAAAAAAGTAAAAAATTTATTGTAGTAAAAATTTCAAGAATTTGAATAAAGTAATTTAATAAATAAAGCCCGTTTACTGAACGTCTCGTTAAAATTTAACCAACAGTGAATCTCAAACAATAAATGTATCAGTTATATTCCTAGTTAGAAGCTAACGGGAGATTGTGAAAATGAGGTCAAAGCCCAATAACTGATGTCCTATTTAAATATAAATTACAAATTAAAAATTTATTTGGGAACATCAAATGATCTCATTTTTCACTAAACCATAAGAAGGGCTTTAGATGCAATGAAAAAGAATCATAAAAGAAAACTTTCACCCTATGATACCCCTATCTAAAAATCATTGGTTCCGATCCAAATTTTCACAACACCGGAATCAAAATCACTGCTTCTTTTTATCTTCTTTTTCTCTTCTTTTGCTACTATTTTTTTTTCTGGGGTAAGTAACACAAAATACTAAAATATTTTTCGTGTAAAATTGTTAATTGTGAGAAATTCACTTTGTTAGAAATTGCAGATTCTCAAATTAAAAACTGGACATCAATATTTTTCCACCTTTACCATTACAGTTTACGACGAACAGTTTAGATGTTACCTCGGGTTAGTCTCAGTTGTATACAGCTTTTAGGTATATTATTATCACCTTCCCTGCCAATTTTTGTATTTATTCCCCCATAATTCGAATCTATCAATGTCCACGGTAGTTACTTGTGTTATGTCCCGTACACTCACCAAAAAATAGTCGGCAATGGCAAATGAAAATTTTGCTGCAATTACGTGAAATTTTACTAATTTGAGCCCAGCGGTATGTTTAGATAATCCTAGCAGAACATGTCTGCTGACGTGTAGTACAATGAAATTAGTAGCCGCTACTAAAATCAGAAAAAAAATTTGCAAAATATTATTAATATTAGTACAATCAAATTAGTATAAACAAATAGTAATCGCTACTAAATTTTAGTCAATTGCTGTAAGCTGCAATTTAAAATCGATCCACTAACATCAGCAACAAAGTTTTACTAAATATTAGTTAAATGAAAATAGCAGGAAAGTTTATACCGCTACTAAACATTGGAAAATTCCATACAATAATTATTTAAATAAATTAGCTTTTAATAACAAGAATTTTTGATGAATATTAGTGAATTAAATTTTAAAACATGAAAAAAAAAAATTTAAAAAAAAAACATAAAATTTTATTAAAAAGGTACAATTATCAATAAATAATTTTAAAATACACATACTTTAAAGCTGCTAATTTCTTTTAAAAAACAGAATTATTTATTTTTCTCACAAAGTATTTTAAACAAAATTGTCAAATTTTAATTGTTTTAAGGGCTGATTTTTCACTAAATAAACTTTTTAGTCCTATTTTAAGTTGATGTCCTATTTTTGGGGTGCCGTGAATTAAAGCTATAGGCATTTAACTCATATGACTTTGTTTCACACCGCATTCGGAAATAATACTATATGGCCTTATTTCCATAGAAGGAGTAAAATAAAGTCATATGTGTTTGTCAATTGAAGTGTAAATAATGCCATACCAGTGTAAAATGCAATCAATAGTTACACATGTATTGTAAAAAGAATGAGTTGTTATTGTCAAGCGTTGAAAAGGTTTGGTGTACAGGCGTTGGAAGGGGCCGGCGCGGCACCTTCGCGGCCGACGCGGAAATTACGCGAAATATTGCATTTTGCTTGCTGCTCTTCAACATATTGAAGGAATTTTTTTTCTAGCGACTGGCTATGCATGAAGAACCGTAAGTTTATATGAGCATTGTGCCCAATTTGTCGTGCCATTAATTATCAAGGATGGTACGCACATTCATATATAGGTATTGTTAATTTTTAAAAAAATCATTTCACACATTTCCATTTGTTAACTGAACTTATTGTATTGCATTGTATTTTTTCTTGTAATCAAAATAAATCAAATACACTACAAATATATTGCACAGAAAATTATCCAGGGTTCAATAATGCCATAATGGCTTTATTTCACTTTTCCGATGGAAATAAAGCCATATGGCATTACTTCTCAATGCTGGCTTTATTGCCTATGGCTTTATTACACGGCACCATTTTTGGACATGAGTCGGCTGTGAAAAGTATCTTCACTTCCGATCCTTTTTTCAACCTTTGTAAGTTTAGTATCCACGATTTTAAAATAAGTATTTTTTTTTTTTGTTAATTTGAAAAATGATTTATAAAATTAGCAGCAAAAGTAAATATTCTGTAAAAATTCAGTTATTTGTAAAATGTAAAAAGCAAAAAAATTTACTGTATAATTTTTTATTTTTTTTTTATATAAAAATCAGTACAACAAAAGTAAAGTGGGATTGAAAACTGTTTTCAAATTTTTCAACTAACTTTTTTTCTGAGTGTAAATGTTTCACCCAGCAGTGCATCTCACTTTCTGTTATCGTAATAATATATGAATCTTTTTCAATGTCTAAGTTTCCACTGCTTGTTTCAATGTTTAATTCCTTGATTTTTCGTCTAGTTAAGAATCATTGTGTTAGTGAAGTAAGACAATACTGAGGGCTTGAGCCCTGTCATATTCTTAAGAGAAATGGCTTTGTCTAGGAGTCTTAAGGGCCTGATCTGATCTCCTCTTTTTTTAAAGAATATATTTTGTGTAGGTCCTTAGCCTTTTTAACATCTCCTGGAATTGTGAAATGACACGTTTAGGATAACCATTTATTCCAATTGTTGAAGTTGCTCTCATTGCTCCGGTTAAATTTAGGCATGCGAGCCTCTAAAGTTTGGCTAACATTAGTTGGATTATCCTTTGTGCTATCTTTTTCCACCATATCATTGATCCATATAATTTTTTTTTATTAAATCTTCATTTACATAACCGAGCCATTAGGGCCTTATGTGGTTAATTAAAGCTACTATCTAAATAACAAACTTCTAGATAATTTACGGAGAAGGGTAATTTTTTAATATATTCAGAGTGTAATATAAGGGCTTAAGCTCCAAGATTTTCCTAGGAGTTGTTTACTAGCACATAATGATTTTAAGGGTGTTCAGGTAAGTGCTTTATCCAAGTTGATACCTAGATACTTGACCTCATCCTTTAGTTGTACATGCGTATTTTTAATATAAGGAATAGGAGTATTAAAAACCGCCTCTTTTTAAAGGAGTAATAGTTATTTTGTTAGGATTCCTTGAAAGACCTTAACTTTATCAACATTTCCAAGTCAGCCTTAAGGCCTTTTGCATTTGATCTAAAATTGTGTCATCAATTTTGCCGATTACTGTGATATCATCTGCGTATCCCTTACAAGAGAAGATAATTTTTTTTTTCAAATTACATTTAGCACATAGAAAGCAAATATGCAGCATGTAAGTAATTGACGACATTTTTTTTTTTATAACTATTATTATATATTTTTGAATTTTAAATTAAATAATATCGACATCTTACAAAGTTTAGTTAATTCTGTTCAGAATCACACGAAGAAAAAACAAGGTCTAAGTTTCAGCATATAATTTAGCTAAAATATATTTTTTTACAAATTTTCTAAGTTTTATTTCAGTTGTTTTTAGAAGAGATTTTTTTTATTTACAATCGACTAAGTGTTAGTACAACTTTTGCTGAATTTACTATTATTTTTCTTTTTCTCGCTGATTTGAACCAATTTTGCAATCACCCTTCTGACTAAAATTTTACTGACTCAGCAACACTTTTTGCTAAGTTTACTAACATATTTTTGGAGTGTATGCAACCCGTTAATTATACTAAGTAGTTTATAAAAATACAAAATGTTCTTTTTTTCTATAAGAAACACAAGCTAAATTGTAAAATAAAGAAGTTTTTGGATGCAGATTTCTGTTTGGCCCACATGCGTATACGTAATATTATGCTGCAGATAAATATCACGTATACGTATTGTTGTTAAAACTTTTATGGCTGAATTTTAATGACCCTATTCCAGCCGCAAAGTATTTTCAGTCCAAGAAAAAAAAAGTTTGGACAATAAGTAGCTGTAGCCTGGGTCGATATTTTTTGAAACAACATAAAATTTCAGGAATTTTTATAATTCATTTATTATAAGATTTTCATGAATTCTTCAAAAGAAAATATACAGATTTGCAAAATTTTTTAAAACAACTCCGATTAAATAAATATTTTAGTATTAATATTATTTTTAAAAAAACATATAAATCGATGCATAAACTAACATCATTACTAAAACATTATGTTGTTGTAATGTAACCATAACATCGGCTGTAGAAATAAATCTTTTTTGTGGGTAAAAATATATATAATTTGAAATCCCATTTTTTGATCCAATGATGAAGATGTTGCTTTTGCTAGTTTTTACATAAAATAATATATGAACAAATATAAAATTTATACCGATCCTCGTTCAGATTTTTTTTGTTTTTCTAACTTACTTTTAAACTTATTGACATCACTACGGATAAACCACCAACCAAACCAAAATTTTTCTCACGTTAAGTACCAAAATGCTCATTATATTATAGATAAAAATCGTTAGTTCGACTAAAGTATTTATAATAATCAGAGATATGGGATATTAGTCTCTTATTTGATGAATGACAAATACAAATGCAGCAGAATAAAGATGAGAAAAATAAAAATAAAAAAACATTAAATTGTTTTTATAAACTTATGAAAAAATTCATTAAAATTTAAAATTTTTCATAATAAATATTATTTAACATCAATAAAAATTGCCTTATTTAATCCTTATTTTTGTGGAAATTCATATGCAGATATATAAACTTATAAAAAAAGTTTAAGTTAAAAAAGGCATTAACTGTCTGTGTATTAAATATTACTAGCGAGGAATTGATCGCAAAAAGTAATACATTAGCCACAAACATTTTTAATGAAAGTATTTATTCATTCAAAATGAGTTACACAAATCATTAATTCACTTCTTTTAAAACAACATTTTATTTATAAATTTTACAATACTTCCCTTAAAAGATAATAACAAACAATTTAGTACTCTCTAGAGCTCAATTCGTTTGTCGTAAACAGTCATGTTTAAATGAGCATATGAATGTAATAATTTTTTTAATACCTTTAATAAACACAAAATTTTAAATTTTACTTCTTTAAAAAAAAAGAAGTGAAAGGAAAATTGAACATAAGGCAGCGTTATAAAATTCCCAAAAGTATATGATTTCAATATAGAAAAAAGAAGTAACGACAACAAAATGAAAGCTACAATGGCTACAAAGAATTCTATTTGTACATAAAATCAAGTACAGTTTTATGGTGTATAAAAAATATATAACAATTTCTGTTTGGATAATATTATTGTTTTTTTTTTTGTAGGTCCATTTCCGGTGAACTTTGAAAAAGTACCAAACGGATGTTGTCGTTTGAAAAAGAAAACACACACAACACACTCTTATGGGGAGAGAGAGTGAGAGAAAAATGTTTACACAAAATATAAGTTATGGATATTTTAAAACTCCTAAGGGATATTCAAAGGGCAATAACAACAAAACAAACATGTAAACAAAAATGTTGTTAAATGTTTTATGAATGAACAACGTTCCCTTGTAACGTATGAGTAATGGAATTTAGAAATATAAAATATACGCACTTGGAATTTAAAATATAAACTTAAAGAGTGTTAAATTTTTTTTTTTAATGCTAGAAGGATTATTAAGGACGTGGTGTGTTAAATATATAAAATATATTTTTATTTCATTGGAATTCAAATTTAATTTAAATCAACAATAACAATTTAAATCTAATTATTAAGACAAGATAACATTGACTCTTAGACAGAAATTTGTCTGGTCGTTTTGGATTTTCATTAAAATGGACTTAAAAATATAACATAACCATATACATTTTAAAAATGCGTATTTAAAGACTAAAAAAATATTTTTTTTTTAAATATTTTTGATAGAGCCGATGATATCTAAAATTCAGGTTGGTATACAGAGTTGTATCGCAGTTTAAAAAAGTCGTGTCACAAAATATGACCCTTGTATAAAAGCTCAAGTTAGGGTACCACTAATCGAGACGCTTAAAATAAATAATTGATAAACGGAATCTGATAAAAAAATTATTACTTAAATCTGGAATTTTGACTCAAGTCTGGAATTAGATGTATGAAATTCAAAATGGTGGATTTAAAATGGCATATGATTTTCAATTTGTTTTAATAACAGCCAAAAGTGTTTGGCGCTGTGTCAGGTTATTTGACTTTGAAATTTATTTTCTTTTTGGGCCACAACGGTATATTTCACAAAGATATTCTGTGTGCGTATATCCACAACGAAATTTTACGGATGTTTTTTTTTTTTTTTTTTGTAGAATATTTTAATCCTATATCTGCATTTTTATTTCAGTCCTTTATTCTGCAAATACCAAAAAGTCCACCAAAAGGGACATTTAAGTTGGTTAAGATATCCTGAAAATACATTCGGTTGCAAATATCATTAAATTACATTTTATTAATGAAGATTTGGTCTTTGAAATTTGCAGCAAAATGGGTTAAAATATTCTGAGAAAATCTTAATAAAATTTCATTATGCTTAGAACAACTTTTATATTGTTGTGTTGATCAAAAAATTAAAACTTTAATCGGCCATAAAACTTGACTTTACCAAATTTTTTTTTTTAGGGATTATGTGCTGTAACTTTGAATATTCATTTGGTATAGGAGCCATGTCCCAAGCCCTAACCCCAATTATAACGCACAGTGTAATTTATAGTCCTTGGAACCGCTATATATGAATATCACTATAGTTTTCAAAATAGCGAATACAATATGGCGGATTCATTTTGAAAATTTATCGGATTAGTATGAAATTTCTGGGAATTGTTGAATACGAAATTGATATAAGAATTTTAAAGTTCAAAATGGCGGATATTTTTTTTGAAAAGTGATTGGTTGCGTTGTAAATTTTCACTTTAATAAATACTAATCTGAAATCAGATATATTAAAATAAAAACTGGAGATTCAATATGACGTTTTGTTTTTAAATTTAGGAGCTAAAATGACGAATTAAAAAGAACGGTTGAAGTTTTTATTTATTTATGTATTTATTTATTTATTTATTTATTTATTTATTTATTTATTTATTTATTTATTTATTTATTTGTTTATTTATTTTTTATTTAATTATTTATTTATTTATTTATTTATTTATTTATTTATTTATTTTATTGATTTTTCATTTCCTGTACAACAAAAATAAATCTTATAGTTAAAGTAAAGGAACGTATTTTTCTAATTGGTTAGTTTACAGATATAATTATAAATACATACAAAAAACAAGTAAAAAAGGCTTAAATTCGAATCTTTGAATACCCTCCACCAATGTTCTCTATTGTTTTTGATACAAACAATGTATAAAACTTTTGAAGTAAAATTATGGAGGTGAAAAAATTTTTTTGAGGTGAAAAACTTTTTTGGGTGCGGAAACGAAGTTTTTTACGTGAAAAAAATTTTGAGGTGAAAAAATTTTTTTAAGGTAAAAAATTTTTGAGGTGTACAAAATATTATTAATTTCTAAGCGATTGGGGAAAATATATGAGAAAATATATATTGTACACTAGTCGCTACTATGAAATTGTACTAAAATACACCAATTTGTATGGAAAATTTAGAGGTATCTTCACATTTTCACCCATAACTTTTTAAACGCTGGACCGATGTTGCTCATTTTTAATACCAAACTGCTCGGGAGGATGTACAATAATCTGGGTAAAAATAGGCACCCCCGCTAGCGTCTTCGCGTCTCGATCGCCATTTCAACAGACAGACAGACAGACAGACGGACATCGCTAAATCGACTTAAAATTGCATAAGGATCACGAATATATATACTTTATGGGATCTTAGACCTATATTTCGACATGTTACAAACGGAATGACAAACTGATATATACCCTCACCATATATGGTGGCGGGTATAATTAAAATAACAATTAAATAAAGACCAAAACAATACAAGAAAAAATACACATTTAAACAATTAAGAGAAAAAATTAAATAAAAATTGTTTAAAGCAGAAAGAAAGAAAGAATATTCCAAAGACGTGA
Source organism: Eustalomyia histrio (assembly GCA_949748255.1). Lineage (NCBI taxonomy): Eukaryota > Metazoa > Arthropoda > Insecta > Diptera > Anthomyiidae > Eustalomyia > Eustalomyia histrio. Next base: position 13,518,448 of record OX456525.1, on the reverse strand, counting down.
GGCATTAATATTAAATTGCCACCCTGATACGAGGGAGCTATGACGAGGAATTATGATTTTTTTACCTCTTCAGGATCTGGCAAACCTAATTTTGGCAAAAAGATATTGAGGCTTTTGGGTGTAGATTACCTTATGTATAAAAATAAGAACACGAATTTTTAGCAAGAATGAAAAATATACTCCATAAAGATTACTTGAAACATGCAAAACTTCGTCATACTTTCTTATTCCATATACATAACGGATAATGTTGTTGTACAAGACGTTCAGTCTACGTTTGCTAATAGAATCACAATTGGCAAATAACTCCATCAAATTAGACCAGGAATCAAGTAAGATTTAGCAAGAAGTACTCTTATTCTCAAAGGAGTAAAGTATTGTGTCGACCAGAGTGACCTCAGCTTGTTATAAGTTTGACCAACCAGTGTATTGACATGATTAGTCCATGTTAAATTGTTATTAAAAACGCTTAACTTTTTCACCATTTATTACAACATTATCACATAAAACGGGATTAACAGTTCTTTTATGAATTATCATAAACATTGACTTTTGAGTATTAAGGCAGTTGCTCAGGCATATATTTTACGTTAATCTTCATTAAGTAAAGCAACATTACTTGCAAATGGGCTACACAAATAAAGTTGGACATCATCTGCGTACGTATGGATTTTACAGTTGGAAAGTTGTTTTGACAAATCATAAGCATATATTGAAAATAGCAGTGCTCCAAGAATAGAACCTTGAGGAACTCCTCTAGAAACGTTTAGAGAGTTAGACCATGTATTATTTACGTAATCAGCTTGCGTACGATCGGTTAGATATGAATATAGAAGATTCGTTGATGTTGTAGAGAAATTAAAAAAAATGTCGTAATTTCAGACAGAGCATGTTGTGATCAACCGTATCAAAGGCCTTTGAATGATCAAGCAGCACCAAAAAGTTTATTCTACCATTATCAAGTTCACGTCGAATATTTTCAGAAACTTCTACTAAGGCAGACACACAACTGTGGTCAGATCGGAACCCCGATTGCATATTAGTTAACTAAGAATTTTCATTAATAAATAAATTTATTTGTCCATGCAAAAGTTTCTCTAATACTTTTGAAAGGAAACATAAAACAGCTATTGGCCTAAGTTCCAAAGTAGATTTTGGCAAAGGTATTAGTTTGGCGTGTTTCCATTTAGACGAAAAAGTGCTGGACATAATAATAGTAATGAATAAATGGGTGACATATGGTTCGAAAATTGGCTGATATAATATGGAGGATGACTTTTTTTACAGTAAGCCAACTGTTATATTGAATCCGTGATATTAGGTTTTAAAAATTTTATTCCAGATTTGTATTCAGCGACTTCAAAAACTTCAAAGAAAAATAATTTCAAGCAAATCTGATCTCTTTAAAAAAAAAAACAGTAAAATGGGCCTCTAACTGATACCTAAATGTTGTTCTACTTTTTTGTCACTTCTACAAGGTGGGGCAATAATATCATCCTATTGAAAAGTGCTATCGATTTTGTATATGACATCATATGTCAGCTTTGTTTTAACATTCGTAAAGTAGACACGGTCAAAATTTGTTGTAAAGAACAACGAATTGCTATGCGCCCCAAGAACGTTTGATACTTGTGAGAATAAAACTTCAAGACTAAATGGATGATTCTCGATTAAAATTGGTCATTAGCACTGAGCCTCATATTTATCTAAGCGGCCATGTGAATAGGCAAAATTTTTGGCTATGTGAGGCATAACTCATCCAGCACTATTACACTCTTTTAAAGTCACCGTGTGACTTTAAAGGTGATAGGACTTTATATTTGCGAAGGAGCCGATGGCAACTATATTAGGACAACCTTTATATAACAGATTGAATTTTTTTTACCAGAAGTTGACCATCTGGATTTGGAGTATACGTGCTTCCAACAGCACGGGGACATTCTCTCGTTTTGTTGATTTTATTTGCAAGCCAGATCACTCAATTTGACTGTCCCGGACTTCTTCCTTTGGGGATATTTGAAGTCGTTGGTGTACGCGAACAAGGTGTTGTGAAAAATATTCGAGCCGAAATTGACAGCGTGACAGTACACGTACTGCGCACAGCTATGCAAAATTTAATCAAAAGCGGTGGCTATTTTTTGAACATAATTTTCCACAATTCAATGGAGAAATATTTATAAATGCGAACAAACATAATCAGTTAAAATATAAATAAACTTTCACTTTTTATAGCGAAAGAAAATCAGATGATGGTTTTTGCCCCACCCTCTACTTTACAAAACGTTTGTGAGTTGCTATTTAAAAAAAACTACAATTTAAGTTTTTTTTGTAAGTTATACCCTACGAAAGTGTTTTTAAACCAAACTTTTTCCTTTGTGTATAGTTATGTCCTTAATTAGTGTCATTTCCATTTGATAAAATATTTTCAACAAGATTTTAAGAGTACAATAATAACAACAAAATATAAATAAAAATGAAATAAAAATAACACTCAAATAAATACAAAAAAATTATTATAAAAACTAAATTTAAACAAACAAAAGTAAGTAACTGCCAAAACCAAAAGTAGAGAAATACAAAAAAAAAACATTTATTTCAAGCATATTAAAAAGAATTGTACCACAAAAAATACGCATAAAAACTAAAACAACAATAAAATAAGGACACACTGTATTACTTATCTTTTAGATGGATGGATGTTAAACCATAGTGAATATAAACTAGAACCCCAAACACCACTACACACACTCATCTATTACTACTACTACTGTAAAACACCATGTAAATACTAACTATACACTACTGTTATCTTTTGTTTTTTATTTCTAGTACTTTTCGTTAAATACATATGAGAATTCTTTTTTAAATATTTTTTATATACCTTTTATATTTTTGTTATTTTTTTCTAGCCTATACAAGCTTAACAGCTGAGCATGATTGTCAGCATAAAAAAAATATACAAAATGTTTTGGCAATAGAAAGAATAATAACAAAAAAAAAAAAAGCAAAAACTAAACTATGATAACAACATAACAAAAAAAAAACTATAAATGGAAATATAGTAACAATACAAATTTTACACGTTGACAGCTAAAAGTGTCCTTGAATGAAAATAGAGTTTAAATAAAAACAATAATATTGTAAAAAAGGCATAGAGAGAGAGACAGAGAAATGTGCCAAAAATGAGAAAATTTTATAATATAGAGTTTGCAGTGATGTCAATTTAGTATTATAATATAAATCTTAAACATTAATATAAACAACACAAATTCTTTGAATCTTAAATAATTTTCCTACACTGAGAGATTTTTCAAAAAAAAAAAAAAAAACTAAGAATTTAATCCAAATTATTTTTTACAGCTAAATTATGAAATTCCGAAAGGTATTATTTTATGGAAAGTTATCAATGTGTTTTATCTAAGAAAATATTCCAACTTATTTTTAACTAATTCTACAAAAAAAATGTTAACTTTAATCCCTTTCTTTCCGTTAAATATTTAAATGTAAAATTTTTTTGTGTGAATTCCACGTGTGACTTACACGACACGAGGCAAAACTTTTGGCATTTTTGATAAAATTTCTGGTACAATCATAATTTTTTTAATTTTTTACACGAACATACGTATTAATTCATGCACTTTGATTTTTGATTTGCGATTACATATTTTTAATTTAAATATAATTAATTAGTTGTGACTTACACGACATCAAATCCATTGATTTCAGGGTAATCAATGATAGTTTAAAAATTCTGTTAATTGTGTAGTCCGATTCCTTTTAAACTGCACCAAAAGTATTTGAGAAATATAAACAACGACAAAATGGCTTTAACTTAGTGAAATTTATTTTATTTTTCAGAAAAAATAGTTTTTTTCGCGTGACTTACACGACATACAAATTGTGACTTACACGACACTAAATAATATGAAGAGTTAAAGATAAAGTTATGAAGTTAAGATTATACAGTTTTTGATTAATTTAATTTTTGGAATTACAAATAAATTTATTTTAGCGCTTCAACTCTTTTTTGAAGATGTGCAGTTACATTAAAAAGAGTTATCCTCGTCATCTTCAATATTCTTTCCAGTTATAAAAAAATAATAATATGAAAATTTGACTTTGTTGTGTACTTTTGTATGGAATTCACCTTTGCTATTTAATTCGAAAAATACTTTAGAACCAATTTTTCCAAATCCTCGGGTTCTAAAATTATTTCGTACAAAACCTTAATAAATTTTTCAAATTTTTTGGACTTTTATGGAGGACCACTTTATTTGATATTTTAAGAACCTTTTCCTCAAAAATATTCTCTATACACTCAGAAAAAAAAATTTAGTAGAAAAATTTGCAAACGGATTTCAATTCCACTTTACTATTTTTTTTACTGATTTTTGGTAAAAAAAATATTACTTAGTTAATTTTTTTGCTATTTACTTTTTACAAATTACACAACTTTTTCAGAATATTTATAAATTTTTGTTGCTAACTTCGGAAATCATTTTACAGATTTTTGAAAACCAATTTGCTAATATTAGCAACAAAATTTACTAATTTTAAAAAAGTGGTAATTGAAGGAAATGTTATTTATAAAAACTAAAACTTATACCTGCAAACTTAAGTTGCCTTAATATGTTACATAGATTAAAAAAAGGGATCGGAAGTGAAGACACTTTTCGCAACCGATTCATGTCCAAAAATAGGATATCCACTAAAAATAGCACTTACAACTTTTGTAGTTCTAAAAATCAGACTTTAAAACAATTAAAATCTTATCTTAAAATCTAAAAAATTTACCAAAAATATTTTTCAAACCAAAAATTATAAAATTAAAACAAAAAGAGAAATTAGTTTGTTTTAACTATTTTTTAAGCCCTTGTCTAAAATATTTTTTGAAAAAAAAAATAAATAAATAAATTAGTTTACAGGAACTTACTAAAATTTTGTAGCGCTTACTAATTTTTTATACTAATTTGATTGTACTAATATTAAGAATATTTAGTAATCTTTTTGGCTAATTTAAGCAAACCGATTTTAAATTCCACTTTACAAAAGATTTACTAAAATTTAATTTTTTCTAATTTCTATACTACACGTCAAAAGACATGCTAAGATTAACAAAAAAATACCGCTCGACTCAAAATAGCAAATTTTCCCCGTAATAACATCAAAATATTCACTTGCCATTACAGACTTTTTTTTGGTGAGTGTACATAGGTGTATTTTTTATTAAGTGCTCTCGAATTTGAATTTCATTTAGTCTTCAGGTCATTATAGCTAAGGCTTTTAAAACCTCAGGCGCTTAAAATTCATTCGTACAAAAAATCTGCACACAAAAAAAAACAGATTAGTAGCGTAGTTGCAACCAAGTTTTTTGAAGTTCCAATTATAATCAATTTTATTTATTTTTAAACACTTTTGTTATTAGAAAAATTTATTTACATTTTTCGAATTTTTAGCCTATCAATTAATTTATTTTATGTACTCGGAATTTTATATTCTGTAAATAGAATATTATGCTCCAGAAAATTGATTAAAAAATAAATAAATAAATATGCGCCAAGAGTTGGGCAGTATCCGACGAATTTACCTTTTTCAGTCCATTGCTTTTCCCCTAAGCTTAACACAATTTAAATTTTATTATTCAAATTTTAATCTTGAATATTTTTCAGGATTTAGTCTAACATATTTTTTATTAAGAAATACCGGTCCTCTTTTCACCAATCTCGTAACATGTATTTTAGGAACCGATCCAGTTTTCACCAATCACGGGACAGGTCGCAATTTCCAACTGACCCCTTTTTGCCGCAGGGTAACTATGAAATAATTATTGTTAACTAGAAATAATTATGACTTTTAATATTAATCAATTAAAAGATAATTTGAAAATATTAAAAAACCTTAACATGTATAAATCGAAATATATATGAACAGACATGATCATTCATAGGTATACATGATCATATAGGTCCATGTATAGTTCAATATATAATCATTATGATATGTTTTTTTATATCTGCAGATATATCTGCGATTCAAATTTAAAGTATATGTCAGTATATGGTCATATGTAATCAAAAATGCTCACACAATATATATTTGGCATCATGTATGATCATATATTCAACTATCCATGGGCATGCATGAATGATGATGTTTCATGTATGATCATGTACCCAGCAAAATAAGAGCTGAGGAAGAAGTAGTTTAACACTACATCTACTGAACACGAAGTTGTGAAAATTTCGGTGAATCATTATTGATTTTAACATTGGCGTGTCATTGGGAGGAAGTAGTTTAGTTCGGTGCTATGAAAAATCGATGAGCAGATGGACTTTTTCATTAGTTTACGGATATTGTTTAATATAGAGACTACAAAATAAATATAGGGAGTGGCTTTTTTTTAAGTAAAAAATTTAATTTTGAACACGCCAAGAATTATTATTCCGACCAGGACAAAGTGAATGTCACTGGCATGCAAAATATGTTATCGATAAGGCATTTAATGACTTAATGAATTAACCATTTATGGACTAACTAAATAATTGTTTTTTTTACTAGTAGGGGTTAATATCAACATTTTGGAAGTTGTTTAAAATGACTTCTTACAAATCGAAGAATTTGCACTATTAACTTCTTTGGATGTTCTGAAAAAGAGATTCGTAAAGAATAACATCCATTTTATTTTGCTGGGTATGTTCGTATATGTATATTACGATTTTTACATGGGACAAGGCCCTTCTGTGTGTGTCTCTGTGCCTGTAACACACACTCTTACATTTAGTATTTGTCAAATTATGAATATAAATATGCCCAGCAAAAATAATGGTAGTAATTCTGTGACTATAACTTTTTTCATTGCTTCCTAAACTTCTGTTGACATTCTTTTATGATTTTTTGGTGTTATTCTAAGGCACTTCCAAAAGAATTCATGTCTTTATATTTCAAATGCAGTGATCTGTATATAAACCCGATGCATATCTTAAAAAATCACTCTTCATTACTTCTAAAGCATAAGTTATATTATATCGTATATTTTTGGAATCTAAAGAATTTATTCAAATTGAAAAAATAGTTCTGATGAATTTTTTTAATTTTTTTTTAATTATTTTTTATATTTTAGTTTAAAATTTCATGGTGGTTAGAATTTATGCAGTTTTGCAATTTTTATAAAAGTTTTGAAATATCAAGAAAAACATATTTTTTTTTAACCTTTAATTGAAACTAGCTGGCCTGTCATTTGCATTTTCCAGCCTTAAATATTTATGACGACGCAATCTGTGTATTTTTGCATTATGTTTATTATTTAACACTACACCATTTCCAGTTTTGATTTAGAATTTATGAAAATAATTTCAAAATTGTGTAAACATTATTTCAAATTTCCCAAAAATGTTTTAAAATTGTGAAAAAATTATTTAAAATTGTTCAAAAATATTTTAAAACTGTCTAAAAATTTTTCCAAATTGTACAACTAGTTTTTAAATTATCCAAAAAAAAGTGTCTAAAAATTCATTAAAATTTTTGAAAAATGTTTTTAAAATGCTTTTTCACTAATGCAGAATTATTTATTTATTCTTATAAAGAGTATTTCTATATCAATGCAAAATTTCGCTTCTTTAAACTTATTTTTCTGCATTCTTATGAATTAAATTTTCATCAAAGCTTAAATACAACAAAGTATACGAACATTTTCCACTCATGCACCAGAATACCTAATCATTGTATTATCATTGCTTCCTTAGAGTAAAGTATAAGTAATGCTAGTAGCTACATTTGAATACTTCCATCCTATGACACGCTAATGTTAAATTCATCGATGAAACCATTAGAAAAGAAATGATGCCTTTGCCATAGTAGTGATGCTTTTATTGCTTCTTTGGCAGCTTCATTTTTGCTGGGTGTATACAGGAAATAAATGGCTTTGAAATTTTAAAGGAACCAGTACAGCTTTATCATTATTCATTAATTGTTATCGTAATAACTTTAAACCCATCAACAATTAAATTTAATTATGAACAAAAAATTTATAAAATTAAAGTCAACACATATTCGAAATATTAAAATAAATTTTGATAATTACAACAGAATTAAAAATGAAAAAAATTTATTGTATCTGAATTTACGAATCTGTTTTCAGTGTGTAGATAAGTTTTAAATTTCTTTGATTATTATCTTCTAATATAGGCAACAAAACTAAATTTTTAAAATGCCAGACGGAAAAATACAATCGGTGTAGCAAAACCAAAAAATGGTTGGTCTAAAAATAGATTTTCGAAAAAAAAATCATTTAAATAAAACTTGCTTGTAATTGTTTTTTAATATTGGCCGCTAGATCATGTGCCGAGACGTTTACACACTAACATGGAAGGCATCGCTTTGGGTTATGTGAAAGAGAAGATTTAAATAAGACACACGTATTTCTTTAATTTGTTCAATATCTTGTTTCGATTTAGAAAGTAATGTCAAATATAACTGGATCTTTGTCTTTAAACATGTCTCAAATTTATAAAATTTTATAGTACCTGTTAATGCTAAAAGTTCTACGCTGTCCTTTTGCATTATCCCCGTTACGAAAACCCTAACAGTCTATAGTCGTTGCGTTACCAATGGTAAAAAAGATACAAAGTTATCGATCCTTTTAGCTTTTTATAACATTGGTAACTACTTTAATACTCTTACTAAAAAAAACATTACTAATAAGAAATGTCAAAACAGTAAAAATGTCGCAGATGCTGTTTCCGTAGAAATATGATTGAATTGGTCTTCTTGTCAAGCCGTTGTTCATACTGGTAAGATTGTACTCCTGAATTTGTTCAAATAAAATATTCCAATTTTTTTTCCTAATTTCCTTTGTTTTATTTCTTTCATATTGGCATATTTTATTCTATTTTCCTGAGAAACAAATTCAACTGGTGACTTTGTTTCTCTGCTCAGAGTGTAATTCCTAGATTCCATCCCCCACCACTTGCTGCGATTCAACATATTTATTGGTCCCATCGAACCAGATAACCTAGTGGGGAAAAACTGAAGAACAAAAAATTGAAGAAATTTCATCAACAGCATCTGCATTGAACATAACAACAACGTTTAAACAGGTTCGTTTGTTTTTGCTTTTTTTTTCCTATACCATTGCGTTTGATAGTGCACATTAGTTAGTTTTTTTTTACTTTTGTTAATTTCTCTTCGCTTGATGGCACAGCGCGGGTAGCTACCATAAAAAATTAGTTAAAATAATAAAGAAAAAAAATTAAAATACATATTCCAAACATTAAATTAATCATCTAAATATCGGAAATTAAATTAAGTTTAATTAAAAGTTAAATAAAGAAATTAAATTAATTTTTTTTAAGATACATAACTAAAAGTGATATACGAAAATTAGAACTCGGGAAAAATTAACCAAAAAATAATACACATAAGAACAAATTTCAACAACAACAGAAAAAATATAATAAAAAATTGAGCCGAGAAATTCAAGCCAGGAAAAGAGGAAGGTTCCATCATCCTTAACTAAGGAAACCTATAATTCCTTGGAGGGTGAGAAAATTAAGTGCTAGCTGCTTAATTTTCCATACAAATTGGTGAGTTCCTTGAGATTTTCACGTAAAGTGCGTAAGAAGGATCCATTAGAAAAATAAAATAAAATAAAAGTACATGAGGTGTTTCTGGTTTTATTCATATACAACAAACAAAATTGTTGGATACTTTTCACACCTAGTGTACATATGATAAATTCCAAAAGTTAACATCCATTTTTATTTTTCTTATTTTGGCGCGCTTTTTCTTCCAGGTCATGTTATGATCATTTAATGTATGTAACATCATTTTCCCCTCCTTTTACAGCTCTAGTTACATTTAACATTACAAAATACTTCTTCCCCACATTCCCCATCTGCAGAAGTCTTACATATTTAAACACATTTACATTTTGTTTAAAGGTTAAAAGAGTAAACTCTTCTGGTGTCGTTTAATTTCAATGGAAATACTCTCTTAATGAATATTTCCCCTTTTCGATCATTACTCTTTTAACTTCACCATTTACACAATTATAAGAGGTCGAACTTTCTCTTAATTATTGTATTTTACTTTATCCACACCGACCCCGCTGAGAACAAATGGTGCTGTTTAAAACTCTTCATAAGTTTTTTTTTTTTTGTATTGAGTTTTACATGTGTTTTAATAGTTAGACTTTTTTATTTTGTTTACATTCTTTTTTTTGCCATTTATACTTGTTTGCTAAAAGTTTATTTTGTTCTCCAAATTCTGAAGCAAATATTTTTGCAAGAAGAATAAAATTCCTACAACTCAACAAAAGGTCGACGAACTTTAACGTTTTTTATAATTCCCTTTGTAGATACTTTTTTCTTTAAAATAAATATCGCCGGCTGAAATTTGGAAAGGCATAAAAGCATTTTTAATTCCCCTGGTAAAAGGAAAAGTAATCTAAATAAGAACATATAAATATTTTATGATTGTTCTGTAACAAAATTATTAAAGATAAAATTAATCCAGAATTAATTAATTAATTAATTAATTTTCCGTTTTTTAAATAGTTTTCGGCGTTGCCTCTGTGAATGAACATAATTAAAATTATTAATTACAATTATAAGTCATTTTAATTCCATTCAAATTACGGCTTCTGTGTCAATTCTTCCCGGCGTATATTACTTGGTTTGCTTCCTATTTCCACAATATTTGTACACTCAAAACCATAAGTTTAGTTAGATCTAGGGAGTGTAAATTTACCTAGTTGTAAAAAAAAACCCTAATTAATGTTAGAACTTTTTTTTTATTGAACTCAGGGTTCAGCGAGCCATTGTAGAGTTCCAATTTTAGCTAAGTTTAATTTTTTTGATTTTTTTTTTATCACATCAATTTTGAGAATTGGTTTGGTACACAAAAGTATCATAAAATTTTAAGTAATTAAAAATAGTTGCTTAAATTAAAACTCGAATTTCAATAATTCCACAAAACCACAAGGTTTTTCTGCTCATAAATTCTATAGCTGGTGCCTAAGTAATTAAAAATATTTGTTTAAATTTAAATTTGGTTTTCAACAATTTTTTTGGTTGAGAAATTTGTAAATTACTGATATAATCTTTTTTTTAAATATACAAGAGGTGTGTGATATTACACATAGAATTTTGCAATTTTCTACTGTGTACCGAGTTCCAATCGTTTTCTTAATTTTTCAAATACCTGGTACTTATCAAAAACTAAATTGTTCTTGAACAAAAATTCATTTCGACTCGATTAGCATTGCCTTCCCAAATCGGCTGAGTCAGTCTAGGCGTCTAAATTTTTATCAAATCTGGTGTATATTTACTACCTTTGTCTGTTAAAATTTAACTGCCTTAGTTCGAGCCACACCCAAATATACACAGGAAGTTCTGAACCAATAAAATTTTTTTTTTTGTTTTTTTTAAATTCAAAGTCAACTTCTAACACTCTTTTTGTTTGAAATTTTTCACAAGGTATCATAAACTTTAAAATTTTAAAAAAAAAATTTTTTTTTGAAATTTTTGAAAGTTTTTCAAGTAAAATTTTTTAATTAAAATTGAAGTGACACACCAACATTACAACACAAAGTTCATTTTGATTACAAATTCCATTGTTGGTGCCCTTTTAAAAAAAAGAAAATTTTCTTTTTTTTGGATAAATATATATTCAAGTGCTATTAAGTTTAAGCCTAACTTAAACTTAAATCTAGCTTAAATTTCAATTGAATCCCTTGCGACTTTTTGCCTGCTCTGAGATTTCTTTGTACTTCAAGATGTCGCTCGATAATTTTATTCGGTTAGCGGATAGCATCGTTGAATTTGACTATGATTTTTCTGACAATCGCTACCCTGTTACCTCGTTCCATGCAATCGACGTACATCGCTCTGAATTAAAGACTACCTGGTCGAGAGTCAAAGAGGCATATGAGAAGTTTCTCTTTGATATCGAGAACTCGGATGAGCAGGATGGTGAAACAGAAAACATAGAGTCGTTTAAGGTCAAGTATAAAAGTACTTATATTACCTATTGTAATCTGCTTGCCAAGTTATCCGAGCTTTACGAGACTAAACGATCTGAGTCTCTTCCCAAAGCTGACCTTCCCAGTCCACCACTTGCTGCTACAGCAGCATATGACACAGCTTCTCCAAGGTCTTCAAATTTTAATAGCTTCCACCTCCCTCCGTGCGATATTGAAGATTTCCATGGCGATTACATATCATGGCCTACCTTCCGTGACATGTTCACCGCTATATATATCAAAAATTCTCGACTCAGTCCCGTGGAAAAATTGTTCCATTTAACGAATAAAACTCAAGGTGAAGCACGGGAAATAGTTAAAAAAAGCCCACTGACTAATCAAGGGTTTGATTTGGCATGGACAAATCTTTGTGCTCGGTTTGAAAATCGCAAAGTGTTAGTCAATGGGCAGCTAAGGACCCTTTTCAATCTTCCCACAATAATTTCCGAATCAGGAACAGCAATTAAACAGCTTCAACGCGATATAAACTCCTGTATCTCCACTCTTCAGATTTACGATATAGATATTGACAGCTGGGATCCGATATTTGTATACCTTTGCTCAAACCGACTTCCATATACTACTCTTAATCTCTGGGAACAGGGCCTGAGCGATAAAACGTCTATCCCGAAGTGGGTCGATCTGGATAAATTCCTGACGAATCGCTATAGAACTTTAGAATCAGTTGCTGAGATCCGTAATACGACTAACACAAAATCCACGGACTCTAGATCTAAACCTTCTCCCAAAAACGTTAAAACTTTTCAAAACAATGTTTCCGATCCGAAGTGCCCATTGTGTCCTAAAGACTTACATATCATTCGTAAATGCCCTCGTTTTTTGAACATGAATTATGCACAAAGGCTTTCAGAAATCAAAAAGCAAAGCTTATGCCTGAACTGCTTCTCCAAAACGCATGTTGTCAAGAATTGTACCAGCAAGAACAGCTGCTTTAAATGCAATAAACGCCATAACACTTTACTTCACAAAGATGGTGACAGTTCCAATTCTGCTTTTACTTCGCAGTCACCTAATACCAGCACCAATTCTAACTTGAACCCACGCTCAGCTCCATTTTCTACTCAATCCGATTCTAATTCAATACAGTCCATTAATAGTTCGGCAGCTGGCGTAGTTCAATCTTGTTTTGCTTCTAATTCTAGGGGTGTTTTATTAGGTACTGCAATAGTAAATGTTTGCCATCTACATGTGAAATATAAAGCCCGGGCACTTATCGATTCCGGATCTGAAGGGACCTTTATTTCTGAACGTTTGTTCAACCTTTTGAAACTTCCCTTCGAACGGACAAATGCTCAAATTTCAGGGCTAAACAATACTATTTCTGCTAACGTACAACGAAAATGCTCCTTTGTTCTCGGTTCCACAGTAGACGATAATGTCGAAATATCTGTTGATGCTTTAGTTGTTCCACGATTAGCAGGCAATCTTCCGTCCCAACCCTCCGATTCTTCACTCTTTTCAAATCTTCCGCAGATGCAGTTAGCAGATCCACAATTTTACAATAGTTCCAAGATCGACATCTTGATAGGTGGTGATCTGTTTCCGTCGATCATGCTCTCGGGCATTAAGCATGAAGTCTGTGGCTCCTTAATGGCACAAGAGACTGTATTCGGCTGGATATTAACTGGACCTGTTTCACTCTGCTCATCTCCCTCCTTTTCCACAGTAGCATCATTTGTCTGTGAAATTTCATTAGCCAAAGAAATTTCACGGTTTTGGGAGGTGGAGAATCTTCCGCGGAAGAACTTTATGTCCGATTCAGATAAATTTTGCGAAGATTTGTACTCCAGGACAACTAAAAGAGATTCGGACGGAAGATACATTGTTTCACTCCCATTCAAAGAAGGGTATCCCGAAAAACTACACATTGGTCAATCTAGGATAAGTGCAATGGCACAGTTTTTTAGAAATGAAGCTAGATTGCTTAAAAATCCATCCTTTAAACAAGAATATGATCAAGTTGTTCAAGAATATGGACAATTAAATCACATGTTCAAAGTGCCTTGTCCTGGCTTCCTCAAATTTCCATTGAATTACTACCTACCACATCACGCTGTTATTAAACCAGAAAGCACCACCACACAAGTTCGTGTGGTTTTTAATGCGTCTGCTCCTTCTTCCAACGGGTTAAGTCTAAACGATATTCTCCATATAGGTCCGATTCTGCAAAATGACTTAACTCTATTGATCCTTAAATGGCGAATGTTCCGATATGTGTTCAATGCGGACATCCAAAAGATGTACAGACAAATTTTAGTCAATCCAGAACACACTCCTTTCCAGCGAATCATATTCCGAAACGATCCAAGTGATATTGTCCAAGATTACGAATTGAAAACTGTAACATTCGGAGTCAATTGTGCTCCATATTTAGCGATTCGGACCATTATCCAGCTAGCTGAAGATATTAAATCCATTTATCCGATGGCTAGCAATATTCTTCGGAATTATATGTATGTTGATGACGTATTGGCTGGTGCTCATACGATACCAGATGCGTTGATAGCAAAGAATGAGCTTATCCTAGCTCTTCAATCAGCAGGATTTTCACTGAGAAAATGGACGGCTAATTCCAAAGATATTATTGCCGATCTTCCACTGGATCATCTACTTAATGAAGATTTCCTCGAATTTGATGACAGCAGCACGGCGAAAACCCTAGGAATCCGTTGGAATGCTCTATCGGATTCATTTTACTTCACAGCCAAACCTTTTCCGGAGACTTCCACATTTACAAAACGAGAAGTCCTATCTCAAATTGCAAGACTGTTTGATCCAGCTGGATGGTTATCCCCATGTGTTGTACTAGCAAAAATCATAATGCAAAGGATATGGATGGACGGAACCGATTGGGATGAAGTCCTCTCTCCAGAGTCCCTTTCTCAGTGGAAAAACTTTCAATCCAATTACCCGGCTATTAATTACATACAGATTCCTCGATGGCTCGATTTTACTCCAAATGCTGAAATCCAATTCCATGGTTTCTGCGATGCGTCTGAAAAAGCATACGCAGCAGCATTATATATCCGCATAGTATCCGATGATTCCATATCTACTCACTTGGTTTCGTCAAGAACCAGAGTAGCTCCTGTTAAGACTCTATCCATTCCGAGATTAGAGCTTTGTGGAGCTGTTCTCCTCGCTGAAATGTTAGACAATCTTATTCCAAAATTAGATGTCGAGAAATACTCTATTTTCTGCTGGACTGACTCCACTATTGTCCTTTCCTGGCTAGCGAAACCTCCTTGTTCTTGGGTGACCTTTGTTGCAAACCGAATTGCAAAGATTGTTCAGATAATTGATCCACCTCACTGGCGTCATGTCACTTCAGAAAATAATCCTGCCGACTTAGCTAGCCGTGGTATTTTTCCTCAAGAGCTTATTGATAATGATCTCTGGTGGCATGGTCCACCGTGGCTGCAAGATTGTAATACCAACTGGCTTAGTCGTGAGTATCCGGTATTTCCAGAAACCGACATAGAGAAAAAACCAATAAAGGTTCACTTTACGTATTTTCAAAATTTTAATGATATTTTGGAACGTTTTTCTTCCTATTCAAAAGCTATGCGAGTCATTGCTTATATTTACAGATTTTATTATCGAACACATCCAAAATATCGCTCAAATTTTTGTAAAGAATCGACTATGGTTACTAGTTCTGAAATCGTGGCTGTACGTGACAGACTTATTAATATTTGTCAGAAAGCTTTCTATCCAAACGAGTACAAAGCACTTTCTTCCAAACAGTCGATAGCTTCTTCTAGTTCGATCCTTAATTTGAATCCCTTTCTAGACAAGCAAGGGCTAATCAGATCTTGTGGCAGACTTGAATCCTCTTCTGGACTTTCGTACAATGAAAGGCATCCCATAATACTCCCTTACAATTGCCAATATTCTCGATTGCTAGTCAAGTTTGTTCATGATATCACCCTCCATGGTGGTAACCAACTCGTCCTTCGGAGTATAAGAACTCATTATTGGATTCCAAAAGTTAAAAATATGATAAAGGCCACAATCAACAAGTGCAAACCCTGCCTATTATATAAGAAAAGATGCCAGAAGCAACTAATGGCTGCATTGCCTCCCGAGAGATCCGAAATTACACGCCCTTTCGCGCATACCGGTCTGGATTTTGCCGGTCCTTTTGATATCAAAAGTTATTCCGGTAGAGCATGCCGTATCACGAAGGGATACGTATGTGTTTTCGTCTGCTTTTCCACAAAGGCAATACATTTAGAAGCCACGTCTGATCTCTCCACTCCTGCATTTCTAGCAGCCTTCCAGCGCTTTGTATCTCGTCGGGGATGTCCTCTTCATTTGCACTCCGACAACGGCACAACGTTTGTCGGTGCCTCCAAAATACTTGCAAAAGAATTCATTCAAACATCACGCCAAGCTGTTACCGCCAACTACGCTCATCAAAATATCACCTGGCACTTTATTCCTCCAGGTGCTCCACATATGGGTGGGTTGTGGGAGGCAGGTGTAAAGAGTTTTAAATCGCATTTCAAAAAAACATCAGGGTGTTTTAGATACACATTTGAAGAATTTTCCACTCTATTGTCCCGCATCGAAGCTTGCTTAAATTCCCGTCCATTATCGCCTATTTCGCAAGATCCGTCTGATTTGACAGCTCTAACTCCAGGGCACTTTCTAATCGGATCTCCTGTATTAGCTCCTATAGATCCATCTGTTACTGAATCCGCGGCAACCTTAACCAATCGGTGGCGGAGATTGAAACTCGTCCACCAGAATTTTTGTACCCGTTGGAAAAACGAGTATCTTACAGAGCTACAGAAACGAGTGAAATGGCAAAAATCAGAGAAAAACCTGAAAGAAAACACTTTGGTAGTTGTCAAAGATGAAAACCTTCCTCCAAATTCATGGCGTCTTGGCAGAATAGAAAAAACGTATGTAGGATCCGATAATCGTGTCCGTGTGGCCGATATCTTCACCCAAAGAGGGAAGATTACAAGGCCTATTACAAAATTAGTAGTTTTAGGAACCGACTAACTCTGCCAGGTCTTAAGGTTATTTTCCGGCAGTTTTATTATTATATTTTCCTATCCTTCTCTTTCAGCTAATCATGCCTAAGAACTCCACCAACAAACATCAACATCGCCGTCACAACCGTAAGGCAAACCAGCCACTTAAAAATAATTCATTTTTATGTCGCATCTGCAATCGGCCTCATCCTTTGAGAACGTGCGCAAAATTCTTGGCTATGAACGTCACCGAACGCATCGTAGCCGTTCGTAATCATAAATACTGTAATAATTGCCTAGCTCACAATCATTCACAGGGCACCTGTTTTTCTAAAAGTGGTTGTAGAACTTGCCAAAAGTCCCATCACACACTCCTTCATATGCATCCAAGACTATCCAAAGATCCTCCGGCCTCTTCCTCACGTTCTTGTTCTCCATCTCCAAAACCTTCACAGTCCAGAAGTGTTCGTCCTAGGGATCCCTCACGTTCGACGCCCTCAACTTCCCAGTCCTCTTTACTCACGTCTATTTTAAGACAAAATAGCATTATTCTGCTTCCGACTGTGCTCGTCAAATTGGACAAAACAAGTTCCCACGCACGTTGTCTCCTCGACTCGGGTTCCTCAGTTAGTCGGATCTCCAAAAAGCTTGTCGAAAAATTGCGTCTGACGACATTGACCTTGCAGGAGGAGACAATTTGTCCATTGACCCTAAAATCGCGTTTCGATTCTACATCGAAAATCGAAGGAACTTTTAGGGTCGATAATCGTCTTACGCTTTTAACTCCAACACAGTCGTTACCAGAAGCGTATAAGAAAAATTTCCGTGACCTCTTCCTCGCAGATTCCAAATTCTACGAATCGGCAGGCATTGATATCATAATCGGGGTAGACATTTATCCGAAGGTTCTCTGTGAAGGGGTAATTTCCAAAACTGGACTTCCCACTGCGCAAAGCACCATTTTTGGTTGGACTATTTATGGGTCCTGTTCTATGTAGATAAAAAAAAAAAAAAAAAATGCACTATCAAACATCGAAAAGCAAACCCAAACGTTCTTGTATCCATATTTTATTTACATATTGTTTATACTAAATTTAAATGAATTGGAAAAATAATAATCAAATGAATTTCATATCTAATCCTAATCCTAATTGTAATTAAATTTATTTATTAATACTTCTTCCATTATAGTCATATCATTCCGAGAAAAAGTATCTGCGACTTTCAACTAGCCATGGTATCCCTTTTGTTGCACGTATACTGCAAGGCGGGCGGTAATGTTAATGCTAAAAGTTCTACGCTGTCCTTTTGCATTATCCCCGTTACGAAAACCCTAACAGTCTATAGTCGTTGCGTTACCAATGGTAAAAAAGATACAAAGTTATCGATCCTTTTAGCTTTTTATAACATTGGTAACTACTTTAATACTCTTACTAAAAAAAACATTACTAATAAGAAATGTCAAAACAG
The DNA here is from genome assembly GCA_949748255.1 of Eustalomyia histrio. Classification (NCBI taxonomy): domain Eukaryota; kingdom Metazoa; phylum Arthropoda; class Insecta; order Diptera; family Anthomyiidae; genus Eustalomyia; species Eustalomyia histrio. Next base: position 13,499,953 of record OX456525.1, on the reverse strand, counting down.
TAAAAATGTCGCAGATGCTGTTTCCGTAGAAATATGATTGAATTGGTCTTCTTGTCAAGCCGTTGTTCATACTGGTAAGATTGTACTCCTGAATTTGTTCAAATAAAATATTCCAATTTTTTTTCCTAATTTCCTTTGTTTTATTTCTTTCATATTGGCATATTTTATTCTATTTTCCTGAGAAACAAATTCAACTGGTGACTTTGTTTCTCTGCTCAGAGTGTAATTCCTAGATTCCATCCCCCACCACTTGCTGCGATTCAACATATTTAGTACCTATAAAAACAAAAATTTTGTCTATATTTTCTTCCCAGTGTTTCCAAGTATTTAAAATTTTTTAAATATCGTTTAAAAAAACCTCTTCAGGGAAAGTCACATAAAAGTCAAATGGTTACAACTAGCAGAAAAAGCCTAGACACACCCTCGATTTACGTAAACATTATTATATGTAAATCTGAATTCAAAACAATAATATTTTTCTATACAAATGAGACGCTCAAAAAATAATTTTTGCAGTATGCTAACAACATAGCTTTTTTGCAAAATATTGTCTCAAAATTTTAGAGACCGAATTTGGGATCACATGATCAGATTCTATATAAATTACTTATTACAATTCAACTCATTTAAAAGCGGTTTTAAGCGAAGTCTTCTGGGTTTTGATAAAATACCATACTTTCCATTTCATATCAGCTTTCTGTGTGAAAGGTAATGAATCTATACGAAATATCTGGATATTTCCAAAAACATAATGGCTTAGTTCATGTTTTACCACAAGTTAAATCTCGTGTTTTAAACATCATTTAAAAATGTGTGTTATATTTTAAAGAATTTTTCTTACTGCTTAATATATTCTGTCCTTTATCATTACAAACTGAATTAAGGAAAATATTCAAATGATAACATTACAATGGAAAATAGAAAAAGTATTTCAATACAAATAAAAAATAAAATAAATGAAATAGGCAAAAAATATCAACAAAATTTTAATATAACTGAATATACATTCGTTTTTACTCCTTATGGAATTAATTTTTTATCACAATTATCAGTTATTTAAACAACTTAAAACAAAAATAAATAAGCCAATTATAATTGGATCGTTCAATTGGAGAATATCCAAGAAAGTTATGTTTACATGGGGACTGGATGAAAATGTGCTCCGATTTTCTTTAAGTGTGGTTCTAACACCCACAACCCAAATAATAATCAGAGATCCACTGTTTTGTGTTCTAATTACGCTTTAAGTTTAATTGGAGGGTTTTCTAAATATAAAATGAATTCATCCCTGGGTCAATAGAAGCTTATGTGCGCCCCGGTAGGCTAGTTGGTAGCGTGCTAGCTTATCAGTGCGGGGGTCGTGGGTTCGATTCCCACCAGAGGCTCTGATCTGTTTTCGATACAACGAGTCGAAGGCCTTCGTTGCTAGTGCTCGGTTAGGGAATTAAGATATAATTTCTAATATTTATCCTCCTTTATTCGATCTTCAATATTATAATATATTATTACTTAAAATCGAGTTCAAGATCCTTTTATAAAAAATAATAATAATGATTATTTATTATTTCTTTTCCTCCAATATTTCGTCACCACATTGGGTGACTTCTTCAGGGAAATTATATATAATTTTTTTCAACAATAAAAACTTATATATATAAAATTTTAAAAAAGGCGGGAAATCATAAAAATACTTTTTGACAATATGAAAAATATAAATATCATATGAAACAAAAATATTTTAAGTTTAAAAAAGATAAGGAAACAAAAATGTTTTAACAAATATTTAAAATGAAAATATAACAGAACAAAAAACCATTTTGAATTTCATATATTATTTAAAATTAAAATAATTAGCTCAGTTCTTATTCACTAAATGTCTATAATTTTGGGCTATATTCGCTATATCTGTTTTATAGTTAATGCGTTGTGTAGATGGTATTTTCATTATCTGTAACATTTCTAACATATATCTACGTCTGTAATTATTTTCTATGTTCAAAATTATCGTATTATCAAAATCAGGATAATGATAAGAGTTATTGCAGTGTAATGATAATGCTGTTTTTTGTGTAGGAATGGTGTTCTTGTATTTTTGATCTGATTTATGTCCTGCAATTCTGGTTTTAAGTTTATTTTTTGTTGTACCTATGTATACCTTATTACAGTTTCCACTATTATTACCATTACACGGTATTTTATAAACTAAATTTGACATTTCCGATTTATCTATTCTGTCTTTTGTGTTGCTAAATAGTCTACTTAATGTGTTATATGTTTTATGTGCTACTATATATTTCCTATTATCATAAATTTTTGATCTTTCTAACCTTTCAGATATAAGAGGAACATAAGTTAGAGATTTATAAATTTTAGGTTCAATAACGTTTCTTGTGTTAAAATTATTTCTGTTCTTATATTGCCTTATTAAATTACATGTTAGTTGAATTGGGTAATTATTATTGTTTAAAATATTTTTAATCTTTTCTATATTTTTTCCGTGAAATTCTAAGTCGCTAATATTCAATACCCTCTCAATTAGATTCTTTGCTGTATTAATTATGATTCTTCTTGGGTGTTTCGAATAATAGTTTAGAATTCTTCCAGAAGCTGTGGGTTTTTGATACCAATCTATTAATAATCTATCACCTCTTCTCTTTACCAATGTGTCTAAATAAGGAATTTCAGAATCATATTCCTTTTCAATCGTAAATTTTATATTATTATGAAACGAATTAAATGTTGATAAAATATTATCAACCGAACTCTCTGAAATAATACAAAATAAGTCATCAACATATTTTGTTATGATTTTTGGTTTTATATCCAATTTTTCAATGCAAGAATCTAATAATTTCTCCATTACAAAATCAGCTATAATTGGAGAAGCTGGAGATCCCATTGGAAGTCCTTTTTGTTGTATATATATTCTATTATTGTATTTGAAATATCTATTGTCCATTATACAGAATTTCAAAATACGTAGAAAAAGATTTTTCTCAATTTTAGTATGTTCTTCGATAACATTCCATTTTTCTTCAATAATATCTAAAGCTATATCTATTGGTATACTTGGAAATAAAGATATAACATCAAGTGAAATTAATCTCTCATTACTTTGTATCCTTAAATTTTTTATCCTTTCTCTAAAATGTAAAGAATCTTTTACATTATATTTAGAGTTTTGTGTTACTTTCTTTAGAATACTAGTAACATATTTACAGAGTTCATAAGATGGGGAGTTAACAAATGAGCATATTGGTCTCAAAGGAAATTGTTCCTTATGAATTTTAGGTACTCCATATAATCTAGGAGCTGTAGCTACATTTGTTTTAAGTTTGTTCTTTTTGTAATGGAGAAATTATTAGATTCTTGCATTGAAAAATTGGATATAAAACCAAAAATCATAACAAAATATGTTGATGACTTATTTTGTATTATTTCAGAGAGTTCGGTTGATAATATTTTATCAACATTTAATTCGTTTCATAATAATATAAAATTTACGATTGAAAAGGAATATGATTCTGAAATTCCTTATTTAGACACATTGGTAAAGAGAAGAGGTGATAGATTATTAATAGATTGGTATCAAAAACCCACAG